>PVHP010003381.1:0-79051 GCA_004024765.1 Zapus hudsonius
TTCCTCCTCTGTGAATTCTCTGTTGAGATCAGTGCCCCATTTTGTGAGGGGGCAGTTTACTTTTTTGTTATTAATTTTTTTGAGTTCTCTGTAGGTTCTGGAAATTAGGCCTTTGTCTGAGTTGTAGCTGGAGAAAATCATCTCCCAGTTTGAAGGCGGTCTATTGACTTTGAGAACGGTGTTTTTGTCTGTACAGAAAATGAATTTTCTTTAAGGAGAAAAATAAGATGTATTCAATTCAAGCTGTGGTGGTACCATATAATAAAAGAAAAAAAACTTGGAAAGCAAAAATGTATGAATTGATTGTGTATGATTATCCTAAAATGGATTTATTTTGTACAGAACTATGTAGAAAATTAACCCTATTCTTATAGATATGAGAAAATAGTAATGATGCTAAGTTATATATCTCATTCTAATGTTACCTGAAGATACACCTAAAACAAGTCAATTAATCAACCAATCAATCAATCTAAGAGTAAGTATTACTATTGAAATATTTAAAGTTTTCTTAGTTACTACTTTATACTGGCTACTTATTTTGGTAGCAGCTAATTTTTTCTTATAACTAATCTTCAATGTCCCAAGATTAAACATTTAATATTTGTAACCTGAAAATTTTAAATTTACTAATTTGGCTCTGTAGCCCTAATACTCAACTCCTAGATTTATACTCTCCAAATATTTTGTGGTTATTTCCTCTTATTGTGTATCAGAAATGTCTGAATAAAATATTCTTTAGTGAATAGAAAAAGGAGGCTCTGACTCAGAAAGTCATGTCTGAGAGACGTAAAACTTAAAAGGTCACACAACTACTCTCCAAGTTTATGTTAGTTAGAAAATGAAACAGCCCTTCCTGGTGGGGACAAGAAGGAAGTGAACAATTCTGGGAAAGGGTTGCAAGACCCACCCTAAGGCTATATAATGAAAAAAATAACTCGTGAAGAAGGGCCTGTCTGAATGAGCTGCCTGCAAGTCATGGAGTAGACTAGAGACCCTCCTGCTGAGCTGTCTGCAGATTGTGCAGTGAGCTCTGGAGATGCAGTTTTTGCGAGTCATCACCTATGCTGGGGTGGGATTTTTGGTGATGAAACTGCCTTTGAGTCACCTAATGCTCCTATAAGCAACTCCTCACCCTGCTCTGTAAAGAATCCTAATAAACTCATTGTTTCACCAAACTGATTTGGGTATAATTATACTTTGGTCTGTTGTCTTGTTGTAGAAGAAATTTAATAAAGATACCAGACCCAGATGATAATCTAAAACACAAATTTCTACTGTATAAACTTTACCAGGGAGACAGCATGACCATGAGTCTCCTCCCTATCTATGGGGCTGCACGCTGCTTGCTTGTACCTGATTAATGAAGCCATAGGCAAAGATACTGCTGAACAAACAGCTTTCTGTTCTACATTTGTACTTTATCACTGACTGATTGCTAAGGAATTTTCTGTTTGTGCCCCCCAAATTGTGTAACCTTAGACACTTGTAACCAACCAATAGTGCAAAGAATTCAAGGTTATGTCAGATTGCCTGCCACACTGTCTATAAAAACCTCTGAGATATCAGAGCTCAGTACTCAGGCTTTGCAAGTTATTCCTCTGATTCCATGTTGATTCTCCACTCTATCTCTGGTGCTATTTCCATGTGACTCTTTTTCCTATAACAGTCTGTGCCCTAGCTGGGGTGAATACATGTGTGTTCGCATAACCTTAGGGGAAAAGGTTATGCCAACCTCTGATTTTGGGCATAGTGTGTGCAGTGCCCAGGAAATGGGCATATTTTCAAGGTTTTGTCTTCTGTGAGCAGGTAAACAATTTTATAAGGATATGCTCACTACAGTGAGGTGTTAAATGTGAATTCCTGGCCTAAAACAGGGACCTTAAAATGTGGACATGAGGAGGTGAAATAGCAACTGAAAAGTAAAAGACAGTTTGACAGAGTCAGGCAAAGTAGTTAGGAGAAAACTTCAGGCAGGAAGCCTGAATAGGGTATCATGACTGCACACTCATCTCTCTTTGTCTGGGAATGTTCCACTTTGTGCCTGATGTCCTGGTACAGTTATCAATAACACCCACTTTAACTCTCAGAAGTGTCCTTGTTTGGACGATAAATTATATGACCACCCTACCTAAGGGCAGGGACATGAAGTTTTGTACAAACATAGTATATTTTGGGAAATACAAGTAATTTATCATGACTAGAACTCAGGATGGGAAATGGGAATTGTGAAGAACCAGAGAATCATGGAAAAAATTGGGAAATGTCTTTCTCAGGCTGGCAGATATTTCTTTTCAATTTAAAGGTGACAGGATGTCACTGAAAGGTTTTAAGCCAGTGATATAGAATGACTCAATTACATTTTGAGTGACTGCTCTAAAAATATTCTCATGATGCAAGATTAGAGAGACGGAGACAAAAAGGTATGTATTATGTAAATAGCATGCATTATCAAGGCCTTTCTCAAGCCAGGCATCATTCTGTGCTCCTAGCAAACCTAGTGAGTGACTGTGTAAGAGCCTTGTTCCCATGGTGCTCTTATTCTAAGTTAACCATAAACATCACAGAAGAGTAAGTGCCGAGCAAGGTAACAGAGCTCAAGGTCCTGTATCCATTTAGACAGGATGGCCAGAGAGAGATGTCAATCATAGGTTTCAGTAAAGATATGAGGCCATTAAAAAAGACAGAGATTCAGGTACTGAGTGATGCCTAAGCTCAAAGGAAGATCTCATGTAAACTCTGATATCTGTGTGATATTCTCACTGGGACTGTCTGATGTTAGGCCCTGAGGTGAGAATGACAGAGACTGGGATTCAAAAGAACTATGAGGCTGCTGGTGTGGTTGCAGCCAGAGAGGCAAGAGGTAGTAACAGATGCTTGGGAACTCCAGTGACATGGGAAGACATATGAAGAAAAATGGTATAACTCACAGGAGCGGAAGGGGTTCTAGGTGCTTCTTTTTAAGCAATCCACAGAGGGCCCAGCCATTTTTCTATGACACGAACCTAGATCAGAGATATGCTGAGAGACAAGATGTACTAGAAAAATGAAGGATAAAAAAAGACATAGAGCATAATTCTATGATCAGACAAGCACAATTAAAGCAAAAAGTTAAACACTTAGAAGGGATTTTTTGCAAGGAATAATCCCAGCACTTGGGAGGCAGAGGTAAGAGGATCCCCATGAGTTCAAAGCCAGCCTGAGACTACATAGTGAATTCCAGGACAGCCTGGCTAGAACAAGGCCCTATCTCGAGAAACAAAAAAAAAGTGTGTGACTATCTGAAAATGTTCCTGATAAACAAATGCTACCAGAAATACTGTACAAAACTACCTGAGCATATTAGAAATATTTCACTACTCTTATAGTACAAGATATCTCAAATTCACAGACACACACATGTATGTATGTATGTATGTATAATAAAATAAACAATACTACCTTTTTGTTTATTACAAAATCAAAATGAAAGTGATAAACTGCAGAATTTATGTGTAGTGCAGGTCACAGACCAAAAGATACTCTATGCAATATCAAAAAATTGCATTTTGATAACAAAATGGTATGAATGTGTGATAGGAAAATGAAAAAGGCATGGACAGCATTTTCCAATTAAATACACATAAAATAAAATTAGAGTTTAATCACATGAAATCATCTGCATTTGGGACATAAGTAATTTGAACTACACTTATATATTGCTTATGACTTATAATGACAGATATTAACTGATGTCAGATGTATAATGTGCAGTTTTGATGCCCTAGTCAGTGTGCAGATCTAAGCCTAATTTTAGATACAGGGCTTTGTGATTGAAAGAGTTCCTGAGAAGGAATCAAAAATAATACAAGATCTGTTAAAAGTATTATGTACTTAAAACTTGAAGGAAAATCAAGTGTGTCATATTCAATATATGGTCAATGTATGAGGTCACAGACATACCAAATAGTTTATTGTGATAAGCACTTCACAATGAAGATAAGCATCAAAACATTAGGTTGAAATCTATCATAATAAACACTATACATATCCAACTCTTTTGTTGGATATCCCTCACTAAAGGCAAAAGGATGGACAGAATGGACCATCACATTCTGTCCAAGGAGTGGTTTTCAACAGTGTGAGGAGTAGGCTCCCCTGTTTCTCTGATGTCAGGAGCAACAGTGGGCACCTAGTGCAGGTGGCTTATTTAAAGCTTACCAAACAATACGACATCCACAGATGTGCCTGTCTGATTCTAGTGTTTCTCCAAGCCTTGGGAGCAATGTACAATTTGGTTAATGCTCTTGGGAAGTCCTCAGTCAGGGGAAGATGGGAGATGGAGAATTAATGAGCTTCTCCAAACAGCCAATTTTGCAGAATATACAACCCACTTCAGGATGTCTTGGCCAAAACCAGCCTGCTTCTCCCAGCAGTGGGTTTCAAAATGTACATATTTCTGGGGCTTTTACTTTCATCTGACTCACTTTTTCAGTTTCTCAATTTAGCATCTTACAGTCACTCTAGATAAAATTCTCAAATGACATCCTTTTCTCCAGCCAACTTAGGGGAAGCCCCCCCACACACACACTATGAAAGAATGTATTGTCTTAGTCTATCTTTTTCTATATTTGGGAAAGTCTTTTTGATTAGAATGTAAGGATATTCTTTTAGATATATTTCATCTCTTCATCATTATCACAAGCATGCAAAGTGTAGATGCCTGGATTATTAAATTTTCATATCTGAGCAAGTGCAGGATTTGTGATGTGGTGGTGGTGGTGGTGTGTGTGGTATGTGTACCTGTGCGCATATGAGTGTGGATGCCCACCATCACTAATCACTTGTTCCCTCCAGATGAGTCTCTTACTGATTCATTTTAGAGCTTGTCATTTTCACAAACTGAAGATATTCTTTGGTCCCTGCTCCTGTAGCATTTACCTTCTCATTGCTGAGACTAAACACTCGAGCTGCAGCAGCTTATGGAAGGACAGGGTTTATTTCTAGCTTACAGTTTTTAGGGAGAGCTTGATCATGGCAGGAAAAGTATAACAGCAACTCCACAGCAGCAGGAAGGGAGGGAGCAGAAATATTGAGAATCCAGTACTGGCAAGCTGGACTAGACTAGAAAATTCCCCACCCCTAGTGATGCCTCCCCCAGCAAAGCTTTACCTCCAAAAGGCTCCACAAATTGGGAATTAAGTATAAGGGTTAATCCCAAACATATGAGATTATGGGGGACATTTTACATTCAAATCATCACAGATCCCAATACTGAGGTTACAGGTATGTGTGGCCATATCCAGTTGTTTCCATGGGTACAGAGAAACAATTCAGAACTCAGACAGTCTTAGACCCTCATGCTTGGGTGAAAAGTACTCTTTATTGTACTCACCTCCCAATGGCAGGATTTTTGTTGCAGTTGTTGATGTCAAATATATTCCTTGCTTTCAAGAAAAATAAGCAGCCATTACCTCCAACCATAAATTCCTCTGGGTTAATACTTAATTTGAGATGACTTTTAATACCCATTTCATTTTCAAAGTTTCAAGTTATTATCATATCAGTTTCTAAGCTTTTATAACCTTAAGCACACACTGCTTCGTTATCACCATGGATGCTATTTCTATGAAGCAATTTTTCTATCTGTCATATATAAATATATTTCTAGTACCTGGATAGAAACTACATGTCAGACTACAAGGGCCTCTCTTAATGTTTGAAAGGCAGACCAGAGAAATGCATGTTCCGCTTCGTCTGTGCCAAGACTATGTATTTTGGCAGGAAACAGTGGGCTCCCTGGCAGTCAGATGTCCTCCTGAAAGTTAGATGACCTCGTGCTATTCAGCTGTTTGATTACTTAGGTATCTGAAACAGCTGTTAGCTGTCTTCTTGGACTTTATCATTTCTAAGTTGCTGAAAGCCTTTTATCAAGATACTCAGTTCTCAAATCTTTTCAGCCTTGTTTTGTGGACATGCATGTTCATGAACTTCTGATTCTCGTGCCTTCACATGAGTGACGGAGGTACAGCTGTGCATGACCACATCCAGGTTATACAGTGGAGGGAATCAAGCCCAGGGCTTCATGCATGCTCGTAAAGTACTTCACCAAATGAACTATATACCAGCCCAGTTCCTACACAGTTTAAACCCTATTTTACTATTTGGCACAAAAGTCTTCTAAAAATATAAAGATTTAGATAATTTTATCTCTTGGTGTTTGGGTCAGTGTTGATGGACTTAGCTTGTTTATACAATTTTTCAAGTCATTAATTTCCACAAACTTTTATTCCATTACTCTTGTATAATGCAGTTGACAGTAAATGATTTTCTAGGGAATTAGTAAGGCTACGGAGTACTTTTAGTTGAAGAGTTGTATGATTGCAGCAGAGACAGTCTGGCCTACTAACTGAAAATTTCTTATCTGAACCATAGCCATAAAAGTACACTGACCCCTGTTCTATGTCAATTAATTTAATGTGTTGCATAAACCCAAGTAGTATAAGAGATTAATTTACTTACTGTAATTTCAAGACACACTTCCTTTATGATTCATTTACCTATTTGTATCTTTTTATCTATATGTCTACACATCAATATACCTGTTTATCTATCCATCTACCCACCTACCTATCCAGATGCAAATTATATTTGCTCTCTTAAAATCTTTCTTGTTTACTATAGGCATAATGACATACAGCACATGTCTAATACATAATATTTGTGCTTCCCAGAAACTTTCTGCATCTGGACTCATGGTCATAATTTACCTTTCTCTCAGACCCTGTAGTAATCACTTCACTGGCTGATTCTTTGAATTTATCCTTAGATATATTAATATAAGTGCAATAATGTAGTATTTGTATTCCTGTTGTTGGTTTATTTCACTCAGTAAGATGATTAGGTTTTTTGTCAACTTGATCTTTCTAACTATGTTGGGTGGGTCTCTGAAGATGTTTACAGGAAGGCAGCCTTTCAGTAGGGGGAACTATGTAAGGAAGCTCAGGGAAGAAGAAATTAACATCATTTCCTGTATGGGCAATGTAGGAAGGAAATTCCAGAGAGTCAGGAAGCCATTAACTCTGTGAGAGGGTTTCAAGACCTCCATGCTAAGGCTATATAAAGGGGGGAATATTATTTTCTACCTGCTCTCCTGACTGTTTGTTACTCTGTGTGGTGTTGGTGATGGGTTTCTCTCTCTGCTTGAACCTGTGAAAGAGTATCAGCCTCTTTCGCTTTTACAGAACTTTCCCTGAATCTGTAGCTTCAATAAATCCATTCCTCCCATAAACTGTGCCTGGTTTGGAGATTCATCCCAGCGGTGTGTTGCTGACTAGGACACTCAGCATCATGCCTTTAATTTCCTTCTTGGTTGCTGCTTATTAGAGAATGTTCTTTACAACTTTTGAATAATATTTCATTTTCTTTATCCACTCATTTACTGATTTAGACTTTTCCAGATCTTGACTAGCATGCATAGTTCTGCAATGAACAGGAATGTGAATATCCTATCTCTATAGTTTTATTTCTCTTGTATATTTATACAGAAGCAGAAGTAATTAGCAGTTGTTTTATTTTAGGCACTGTCATATTATTTTGCTAGCAGTAACAGCATTTGGTGTGCAAGGCTTCTAATTTCCCTTCAGCACTTTCATATAGATAGATAGATAGATAGATAGATAGATAGATAGATAGATGATAGATAGATAGAAAGATATGTTATTTTCAAGGTAGGGTCTCACTGTAGCTCAGACTGACCAGGAATTCACTCTGTAGTCTCAAGGTGGCCTTGAACTCATGGCAATCCTCCTCCCTCTCCAATACTGGCATTAAAGGCTTGTGCCCCCACACCCGGTTCTCAAACATTTTTTGATAATGCCTGTGCTGCAGTGATGAGTTAGGATCTTCCTGTAGTAATGTGTAGTAAATGATGGCCATCATGGCTGGACCACCTTTCTGTCTACCTTAGAGGAATAACTGTTCAAGTCCTTATATCTTTTTTACTTGTTGTTTTGTTTTGTTTTTCAAGATAGGGTCTTGTTCTAGCCCAGGCTGACCTTGAATTCTCTATGTTGCCCTGGGCTGGCTTCAAACTCAAGGCTCTCCTACCTCTGCCTCCCAAATGCTGGGATTAAAGGAGTGTGTCATCAACCCTGGCTATATAATTTTAAAATTGAGTCATCAGTTATTATTTCTATTGAGTTGTAGGAAAAATTATTTTGGAGATTACTCATCCATTATAAAAATATAGTTTGCAAGTATTTTTCCCATTGCATAAACTGACATTATTATTAATGCCCTCAGATTTTTTTGTGTATTATTTACTTTTATTTTATTTTACATTTTATTTTGTTTTTCTCAAGCTGGGGTCTCACTCTAGCCCAGGCTGACCTGGCACTCATTTGATAGTCCCAGCAGGCCTCAAACTCATCTTGGACTGCTTAACTGTGCCTCCAGAGTGAAGGGATTAAAGTTGTGCACCAACATGCTTCACTTGTTGATTGATTTTGCTTTTGTTGCCTCTGATGTTGTTCCATATTCATAACAGACTTGTGCAGGACAGGACAGCTCATTTGTCTTTCCCACTGCATTTCTTCCAGGTGTATACAGGTTTTGAGTCCTAGGTTTCAGATTTGTTTTGCTTTTGTTTACTGTTGCTTATAGTGTCAGTGTCAAATTTCATTTTGTGAAAAACATCAATTCATTATACTATTATTTGTGATGACACTATCATTTTACACCATATAGTTTTGGTGCCCTTGTTAGAGACCAGTTGATAATATATGCTTTGGTCTATTTTTTTACTGCTCTCTATGCCATTAGGTTGATGATATTCCTTAAATCTTCTTTAGAGAGAAAAAAATTTAAAAAGCTATTGGCATCATATTTGCAGATTTCAAAACAAATTTTAAACCCACACTAGTCAAAACAGTATGGTACTTGTATAAAGACAGAAATATAGATTGATAAAGAAATCTGGCAGCCCAGAAATCATTATAACAGTCATAGGGAACATTTAGCAATAATAAAATGTTTGTCTTTAAATCGACATAAATGAAAATATACACATTAATAAGAATTAGGCAAGATACAGTTACTCACACCTGATTTTCTAGTACAAGAGAAGGTAAGACAGGAAGATCATGAGTGTGAGGCCAGCTTAGGACACAGAGTTAGAAACCTTTTCAGAAAAGAAAGAAGAAAGCAAGCAAACATGCAGAAAATAGAATTGAAAATTATAGGAATGGATAACTGAAGACAGTCATATTTTGTGAGTGCCTCCTATTCTCCAGCTTGGAGCTAGAGCAAGTCATAAACAGCAGGTCATCACACAGCTGCTCCTGAACTGAGGGTGAGCTAACATCACATAGCTGGTATCAAAAACCCATCAAAATCAAAATATTCTCTGCAAGTATGGTTTATCGTCAAAACCCTTGCTGTCTAATCAATCAATATGTTTTTGAGAGTTTTTACCCTAATATCTGTTATTCTATATAATTTCTCACTGAATTATAACATGTGGTTTGGTTCCCCATTGCCATCAATCATGCCGTTGGCTTCAGTTAAATTCTCTCTGTAGCCATAGTAGCTCAAACCCACATGATGCTAACATTTCAAAAAACAAGAGCTCAGTGTGATTCTCTACAGCAGCTGGTGTGTGTGTGTTTGTGCATTTTATACCGACTCCTGGCCTTGGCTAGAAGGCTCCACTGACTAGGCTACACTTGTCATTTAGTAGGTTCACGGTTTGAATCATGACTAATCAGAGGAAGCCGCCAATCCCAGGAAAAAAAGTCAGGAGCTCTGACTCTTAACTGTATGGGGAGAACTGAATATGATTATATTCTATGTGTATAATAATTCAGCAACTTTTCTGAAAAGTAGACACTCAGTTTCTACACATTCTACCTAAGATTACTTAAAATAAAATTCAAAAATCCAGGCAATAATATGACAGTTTTAACTTCGTGTCTGTGAAGCACTCCCTCCTCACATTTATATTTTTACCTTATGAGCATATTGCTGGGCAATGAAGAAAGCTGTAAAACTTGAAATTAGAATAATATAATTTTAGAAGTTTCACATGAACATGCAAAGTTTCCAGTATCATCAACTTTTCAGTATAAGAGGACATATGTGAGACCCCCTTGAAAATGGGTGAATTAATCTCTTGCTTGGTGACTCCACGATGTTAATTCCATATTAAACACACATAAGCACTTACACTTTAAAGCAATGCCTTATGTACTATCAAAAGATCACTGGACAAGAGTTTGAGTGGGGGAAATAGACTAATGAATCTACAGATGCAGCAACTGAAGTTATAAAGGAATAATTTTCAAATAGCTAGTGAGTTAAAAATGCATTGAAATTTTATTCTAAAAAAAGGAAAAAATAAATTGTCCACATGTCCCTAGGTCACAGTTACTGAAGTTGCTAGAGATGCAAGTATTTCTTTAACAAATAGGGAGTTGGTGCTCATAACTTAAATTATCAAACTTCCTTAATCTTCTTGTTACATATTTTTATAGATTGTTTTTGAGCTCATTATAATCACAAAAAATTACCAAATAGACATCTAGGGCTAATTGTAATTCTGTGTATGAGTTGGAATATAGGAGCTTTTAATGGCTTGAAATTCTTATATAATTCTTCCAAATATTAAAAATGGTGGGTGTGCTAGAGAGATTGCTCATTGGTTATAAGTGTTCCTTGCAAAGCATAACTGCCTTGTGTTCAATTCCTCAGTGCACACTGAAAGCTGGATGCACTAAGTAGTACACGTATCTGGAGTTTGTTGACAGTGGCAGGCATCCCTGCCTTAACCATTCTCTCTTTTTCTCTATTCTTTCTCCCTAACCAACTAAATAAATAATTTTTTAACAAGTTGAGTATATACATGTGCCCATGGTGGGAATGAAGATCAAGAAAGAAGTTTGTGGGCCAGTTGGCAAACAGAGGGATAAATACCAACAAGAGACCCTGCTTCAAATTCAAACAAGGTGAAAGTTGAGGCTCAAACCCAAAGTTGTCCTCTGATCTCCTAACTCACACCATGGTATGCATGTGCCTACACTCACACATGTGAAGACATACACACACACACACACACACACACACACACACACACACACACACACCATATACTCAAAAGATGAGATTCAATACATTCAATTATATCTGTCGTTTTTACTCTTTGAAAACTATGAACTTAATTTGCTTTTATTAGATTTCCACACAACATAGAATACAAATGTCAGGATTCTAAAAGATAATTTTCATTTACATGGGTAAATAGCCATTCATCTTAATTATTTTTGACATCTTCTAAATTCTGCTTTAAGTGTCTCAACAGTACCAGAGAACCCATCTCCTGTCAGAGCAGATAACTGAAAGTGACATGCTGGTGCCATTATCTGAAAGTCCTGAGTGAACTTGAGAAACTTAGCCAAATAAAGAAAAGGAGATTCTGAATGATAATCAGCTTTGGAATTAGTAAAAAAAATATCTAATATCAGCTACAAAGTTACTACTCAAAAACTTATGTGAAATATTAAATTGCATAAAACATTTTAAGTACATGAGAAAGAAACATGTAAGCCATCAAATTTAAAATAAGGACATGTGCCTGAAAGATAGCATTTCTAAGTGATATAATTATATGCATGCTATGATTAAGTCCTGGGATCCATTGGTCTTATTATAGAAAAATATTCACTACCACATATGGTATTATGAGCATTTCTCGATCTGAAATGTCATAAGTACTAGAATTACACAGGATCAGGCAGATTAAATCAAAACTGATCTTCATAGGATCCCTGTTTGTGGAGTTGTAGAGAAAATATGATTGATAGAAGATGATTTTGAATACACCAGGGTTAACATTTTCATTAGTAATATGTATGAATTAAGCTGAAATCTACCAGCCGATGTATGAAGACCATTAGAAATGAAGATTAGAAGCCAACTTGACACTTGGCAAAGTTATTTAAAGCAATGTAGGCATGGGTGAATGAAAAATAAATACAGATAGGATGTTTCATATGAGTAAGAGAAGATAGTTTAAATAAAACATAGGAGAAAGGTTACCTACATATTAGCAAAACATACAAGGTTATATAAGCCTAGGAAGAAATAATGATGAACCAAGCAAAGAGTGGGACATAGTTTAGCTACTTGCAACACTGTTTATCTTGGGCAATAAATACACACCTTTCCTCAAAATTCACTTGAGCCAACTATTGACAACCTGGTACTCACAGGTGCACTAAGAGTTACATGCACACCCCACTACAAACAATGAAATAAGTCTAAACATTAGTTATTTTTCCTTTGTGGAAAAAATCTATTTTTCAAATCTATTTTTACATATATCTGGATTGGAACAGAAGTAGTGCATCCAGCCTGCACTGATTTTGGATGAATGCACAGTAGAGTGAGTTGTGCCCTCTAAGAGAACTCTTGTGAGAATCCCTTACTGACTGTCTTATGACTATGCATAACTGGGCACACATATGATTAAAATCAGATACCTCACGGGAAGGAGAATGCAGAGATAGAAAATATTTCTATCCCAGAACTGTCAATCAAGCTATGCCCCTTGAAAGCAACCCCTCCTTCAGTGGACTCCTTAAAAAGAAATTGTAAGCAATAACTAGTAGATATTGAGTATTTTCATCCTGGTGGCCTATGGCCCCTTTTGGCAGTGTATCTCAAACCTTTATTATCATTTTATTCTTAATAAAGTTTCTTGCTGCTTCACTCTGTGTGTGTACTTTCTTGAAATTCTTTAAGACTCCTAAAATACGAAAACATTCATATGTATGTACAGATGTGTTCACCCTGTATGCACATGTGTGGACAAGACAAGAAGAGGCCTTGAGTGTCTTCCTCTACAGACTCATCCAGATGGAGTCACTCACTAAACCTGGTCAGAATGACCCGTGAACCTCAGAAATTCTCCAGTGTCTGGTTTTTACAGGACTGGGATTACAGGTGTGAGCTTCCATGCCTAGATGGTTACACAGGTGCTAGGGAATCAGACTCAGGGCCACTCGGGACCTCGTGATAATGTGGCAAACACTGCTACAGGCTGAGCCATGTCCTGAGCTCTAAACTAAACTTTTAAGAAGTAACACATTGCATTACAATCCAGTTTCAAAGAAGTAAGATTTATCCCACAATTTGAGGAACTTTAATTCATGGAAATACTAAATGCTCCTTCATATATTAGGTAAAGAGAAAAGCATTCTAAGGAACAACTATAAATTACTTGGGTTTTCATTATACAAAACTTGGGGACCTTTCTCTTATGTCCCATCTTCCTTCCTAATGATGTGGTGAATGATGTGGTTCAGGCTGTAATTATCTAGGAGACAAGCACTTTCTTATATATGTTTCTGTTTTGGTTAATATGTTTTTCTTTTTTATATATCTTCATTATGAATATATATATATACATTGTTTGAGCAAATCTTGTGAAGTTGTCCCCATTTCCCTCCTCTCTGTCCCCTACCCACTGGGGTACTTCCTCGGTGCGCATTCTGATTCTGTCCATAGGATATGGGTTATGAACTGCACCAGAGGTAGCCAGTTTTTCTTTCTTTTTTTCGTCCCCCCTTTGTGTGTTGTTGATGAGGGGGGCAGTGTCTCTGGATATTGTCCCCCACCATGGCTCTTACATTCTTTCCACCCACTCTTCCACTCAGTTCCCTGAGTCATGGTGGATGAGTTTTAAGTCTGCTTTATTGTTGAGACCTTAAGTATCTCTGGACCTTTACTCTGGGTTGTGTTTTGTATCTTTGGTGTCTGTCTCCATTTACCTTTCATGGGTTATCAGACTTGCTGTGGTGACTGGTCTCCTGTTTTTTTCCTCAGTTTCTCATAAGTTTCATTTGGGCCTTGTGTGAAGGCTAGGTGTGGTTTGTCTCTTGCCAGGATGTCAGCCTTCATCCAGTGACTTCTTGGTGGAATTGAGTTGTCTCCAGCTCACTCACTGCCTTCCTTCTGAAAAAAATACAAACAGAATCTCTATCAGAGAGTGAGACCAATATAGGTTAAATGAGACAGCATTTCTATTTTGGTTACCTCCTAATGGGTGTAGCCTTTCTGTAGCTCTCTGATAGTGGGAATTTCCCCTTAGAGCCTGAGATCTTGGTCCCCATAGGATTTTGCCATGGGTCCCAGTTCCAATTAAGGGTTACTTGTCACTGAGAAGATCTCTTAGCCAATCAGTAAGTCATTGATTACCCTCCTTGGTTTAGTGTCACTATTGCACAGATAAGCATTTCTTGACTTGCTGGTCTCATCCATATAGCTGTGATGTCAACATTCTTCTGACTACTCTGTATATTGTATTATCAGTGGTCTCTGCTTTCTCCAAATATCATTGACCAATTTCTCCGGGCACCTCATGCAAAACCTTCCAGTCCTACACATGCTACCATCTGGGAGCTGGTTACCATTCTGTATCTAGCAGGATCTCTTGATGTTGTTTGATGACACTCTGATTTCTTCAGCAACAGGGTCTTACCTTAGGCCTGGGACAGGTATTCAAGAGCTTTGACAGAAATCTGTCATGTTTTCAGAACCTTGTGGGTCTCTTTGATCAACAGCTCAGTGTGGGAAGGAACCAATAACTGGGACAGGGAGATGCATGCAGGATCAATTATTATTGAGGTTAGGCTTCCTCCCATTCTGGTCATGGCCCCTCGTACCAGGTGGTACCCTCAGCTCCCTCAGGAACTTACCTTATAAAAGCTAGAGTTTTATCATATAAATTCATCATTAATTCTGTAAGTCCCCCTACCCTCCCATGCCCCCAATACTTTCTATTCCCTTTTACAGTCTCTCCTTTCACTGACATATTTTCTTAATGTCTTCTTGAATCAGTACATTTTATTAATTATACCTAGTCTTCCTTGTACTGTAAGCTTGTTATTTCATCTTTATTGAGAACTTCAATGTATAAACATTTTGCAAATTGGACACATTCCCATTACTTCATTCTGTGACGTTCCCTCTCCATAGGCATCTTCCAGAGCCTGTTAAATCTCTTAGATGCCATATTAACACTAATATCCATTTTCATGCTATTTGATGCCAGGACTTCTCTTTCTTGCTTTTGAACCACTAAATTCAACAGCAGATTATCTAGACAACCATGTTACCATGTGATCATTACATGGTGATATATTAACATGGGATTTTTTTCTGCTTCTTGTTAATGAACTTGCATTCTCTTTTCCTTTGAAAACAGTTGTAATTTCTGTTTTTCCTTGTTCAGTCCTAATATTCCATACCCTTCCAGAGTCAGTTTAGACTAACTTCTTTCAGAGATATAACTCCAAAGATTTCATTCTAGATGTTGCTAATAAGACTACAAAATTACTGAATTCAACTGATGGAGGAATCTTTATAGAATAGTCTGCAACAATCCTGTCATTACATCAACATGGAAGTGGAAATCGAGCTTCCAATAAGTTGAATTCATTTAGTTAATGGGAAAAATTTTCTTTCTCGTCACTCTTTCTAGTGATATAATTTCTTAATAACTAACTAAATAAAGATTATAATCTTTATTGAAAGCACACATCTTATACTAAAATCTGCACTTGAAAACTACATCTGGCAGTCACACAGTTACATGGTTACCTAAAAGCTAACTTTTCCTTTAAGGATATTAACAGTAGGACTTCTAGGACAAGTGGTGGGGTAGAAGCTCTTTTCATATGAAATGTTAAAGAGAATCATCAAGATAATAAAAATAGACTATAATAAAAAGAAGAGAGAAAGAGAAGAAAAGCATGAGAAATCCACAGAGGGAGTAACATGACAGGGTAAAAGGAAGTTGACTCAGCACAAAAGATGTCAGTCATTGCTCCTGCTTCGTAGATCCAGTGTTCAGGAATTGGCACAAGTCTTTTCCAAAAAGCAGTCTTGGAAATCATGGCAAAAAATAAATTATAGTCCTACACAAAGAACAAAACCACAGTTCTCCTGATAGAAATTAGCAGTAAAAATAACTCCTGCCTTGTAGTTAACTAAAAGACTACATGTTATGACAGAGCCAATGAGCTCAGAGATTTTGTAATGAATTCTGTTTTATTAATGATAAAACCATAGGGCAGGTCCAGGGATTGAAATACAAAAATCCCTGACTCAACACAATGTCTCTGACCACCAGTGTATATTCATTTGTTTTTATTCTTCTACTCCTTGGTTCTTCTTCCATCTTGGAACTCTGGCAGGAAGACACATTCTTTTGCCTAACTCATCAACCTATCAAAAACCCTGATGTACACCCAAAATAACCAAACTAATCTACCCTGACTTGAGGCCCAGTTTTCATCCCTAAATGTGGAAGGATGCCTGATTCAAGTTACCAAACATTTTACCCACTCAAGTCTTACCCAACTTGGAAGGTGTCTGCTTTGCTCTCTTTTAAAAAATAAAGCAGTGCTAACCTGCCCTTCTGCACCTGTCAGTTCTTTGTGGATCATGAGACAATGAACTCAAGAACCACTGTCTTGGGAAGTATTAGTGAGCTTTGATTTTTGATTGTCTAGCATTCTAACTTCTAAGCCAAAAAATGCTGAGTACAATCTGAGTAGCATAGAAAGTTGTCTCAGGAATTGACAAAATGGATTGCCGAAAATGCACAAATTTTTTCACAGCAAAGGAAATTATCAGTAGAATGAATAGATAGCATAAAGAACAAAAGAAAATTTTTATAATTATATACCTTATATGGGATTATTGTCTAGAATCTATATTGAAATAAAAAATAAACAACATAAAATACGTAAACCAAGCTGGGCATGGTTTCACACGCCTTTAATCCCAGCAGTAGGTAGGCATGGTAGGTACACCTCTGTGAGTTCAAGACCACTCTGAGACTACATAGTGAATTCCAGGCCAGCCTGAGCTAGACAAATGACCCATGAGGTCCCCAAAACAAGACAGAATTCTGTCAAAGCTCTTGAATACCCACCCAAGGCCTGAGGTAAGATCCTG
This sequence comes from Zapus hudsonius, assembly GCA_004024765.1. Lineage (NCBI taxonomy): Eukaryota > Metazoa > Chordata > Mammalia > Rodentia > Dipodidae > Zapus > Zapus hudsonius. The sequence continues at coordinate 16,999 of PVHP010003381.1, forward strand.
TTGCTGAAGAAACCACAGAAAGCCATCTATCAGCACCAAGAGACCCTGTGAGGTTCAGAATGGTAAACAACCCCCAGATGGTAGTTAGGGCAGAGCTAGAAGGCACTGCATAAGCTGCCAGGGGAAGCTGGTCAACAACAGCTGGAGTAAACAGAGACCACTGATATGAAATGCAGTCTGCCGCCATGAGTAGGCTGAGCACACTTCCTACTGGGAGAGAACAGTGAACCAAGACATGAACACTTGAGCAATGGAGGAGCCAAAACTTGGAGGAGGCAAATCAACAACTTTTAATTTGGACAATTAATCCACTTAGTGACAAGGAGCCCTTGACTGGAATTGGGGACTCAGGACAAAATATATTGGGAACCAAAATCTTGGGACCCCCCCAAAGAGAAATTCACTTTACAAGTGAATTACAAAGAGGCTACTCACAATAGAATCTAGCCAATTCAGAAATGTGTATCCCAGTTAACCTATACTTATCTCACTCTCTTGTGGAGATTCTGTTGTATTTTTCAGAAGGCAGCTAGAGAGCTATAGCCTTTCCAACCCTACCAACGAGCCACAGACCTATAGCTGATATCCTGGCAAGAGATGAGCCACTCGAAGTCTACCTTGGAGGATCCACATGGAACCCCACAGACAGTGGTGGGATAAGCAAGAGACCTATAACCACAGCCAATCAGTCAACCCAGGATAAGCCAATGAGACAGACACCAATTATTTTCAATGCAAACTAAAGCAGAAGTACAAAAGCCACTAAGACCTCAACAATAAAGCAGCCTTAATACTCACCCACCATAACTCAGGGAACTGAGCTGAAGAGGGGTCAGAAAGATTGTAAGAGCCATGGTGGAGGAGAATATCCAGAGACATGGCCCCCCTCAGTAACAACATACAAAGGGGGGGACTGGGTTGATTCCTAGGCTGTCCATAACCTCCTACCCCATGGACTGATCCAGTTTGCCCACAGAGGAGGATATCCAGCTGATTGGGAAGGGAGGAGCGAAATTGAGAACCTGTGGACACCAACACATTATTTGCTCATTCTGTATTTGTAAATATGGTAATAAAGATATATTTTATATAAAAAGTCTGAACCAGCCAATCAATAAATGGGCAGATAACTGAACCAATATGTATCTAAAGAACATGTAGAAATTGCTAGTGAAAAAGGAAAAAAAAACTCTTCAACCTTAGCCATTAGGAAATGCAAATTAAAACTGTTTTGAGATTCCAACTTAGCCCAGTCAAATTGGCTCCTATCCAAAAACTCAAGACAACAGATGCTGGTGGAGATATGGGAGAAGCAGAGCATTCCTATACTGCTAGTGTGAAGTGCTGAAGCCACTGTAGAAATCTGCATAGAGGTTCCTCAAAAGCCTGAATGTAAAACCCAGTGATCAGCTGTATTATTGTTGAGTATATATCCCCAGAAATCAGTCAGCATACAGCAAAAATACTTGTATTTACGCCTATGCTATTACCACAGAATTCATAGTAAGCAAGATATAAATCAGCCAGATGTCTATCAATAAATGGGTGAATGGACAGAGAGATATAGATAATTCATAGAGTTTTATTCAGCTGTAAACAAGAATGAAATTATGTCACTAGCAGAAAAATCAATGAAACTGAAGACCATCATTTTAAGCAAAATCAACTAGTCTCAGAAGATATCACATTTCTCTTGTATAAATTCCAGATTATATATGTATATATTGTCCATATTTATTCTTTATTGCTGTGCTATTCACGATAATCATATATGGAACCAGCTCATCAACAGATCAATAAATAATGTGTGTATGCATATATATGCATGTGTGTGTGTGTGTGTATACACATGTGGGGCTGGGGAGATGGTGAAAGAGCTCAAAGTAAAAGCATGAGGGTCAGAGAGGACCTGATTTCCCAGAGCTCAGTCCCCAGCATCTACATAAAAGGCTTGGTATGGCCACAAATACTTGAAATCTCATTACTGTGAGAGTCAAAACAAGAGAATAGCTGGAAATTGCTGGTCAACTAGTCTAATGTAAAACAACAGTTCCGGGTTAAGTGAAAAAGAATATACATGGAACATAAAATGTTCTCTGGGTCCACATGTGCATGCACACATATAATACTTCACACAAACACACTCCAAAAGAAATATATATATATATATATATATATATATATATATATATATATATATATATGCATAGGAGCTGGACTATTTGGGAGACAACCAATGGGGGAGGTGAGGAAGGACATGGGCAGGTGGTGTCCTATGAAATATGAACAAATTATAAGGTTATATATGTATGTAAACATAATGAAACCTATTGTTTTTCAGATAACTTAAGAATTAATAAAATAAACTTTCATAATAAAGCCGAGAATGGGGCCAATGCCTGTTTTCTGAGCACTTGGGAGACTGAGGCACCAGAAACTCTTCTTCAAGACCAGCTTGGGCCACTTAATGAGATCCTGTCAAAAAATTTAATAAAAATCAACAAAATAAGATGTTATTAGTAGTAATGCAAGGGTTCAGTAAAAATTAGAAGTGATTTTTGCATCATTCTGCATTATGCACAGCACATCTTTTTAACTGAAAGCTTAATTTGCACATATTTTGTTTTCTCAAAGTGTGTATTTTGCATTAAGCTTATTTTTATTTCGTTAGTGAAATGCTATAAGAAATGTATATTAGACAGTCTGTTTTTTTTCTAGTAGACCCCCTCTCCAGTTACATTGTTATTCTCTTTCAGTGGTACATTTACAAGAGACATGGAGAACCTGATTGTTTATAAGAAAGGTATGTTTACTATCTGGATATATGAGAAAAATCAACAACTTAGAAGCCAGGCATGCTGCCACCCTCACAGGCTCATGTCCTGAACTCTTGGTTGTCAGGTGGTAACACTAATTAGGAGGTTCTGGAAAATTTAGGAAGTGGGACCCAGATGAAGAAAGTCATTCAATGGGGACAGACCCTTCGAGGTATCTTGTTACTGGCTCCTTCATCCCTTTTTACAGATTCCTGCCCAACAAGAAATGAACTTCAGTTTTCCTCACATGTTCCACATGACATGATTTTCTGTACAATGACAATCAGAGTCATGAAAAAGTCATACTGCCACTATGATTAAAAAATAGCCTAAGAATACAAAGCTTCCATTTGCAAATATTTGCCATGTATTTGAAAGACTTTCCATTACTAGTATTAACTTCCATGAAAATTAATCAGAACAATTGACTATGTAGTAATAATATATTATGTCTTGATTCCTGATATAGTTAAGTGATTGAGAAATTTGTGGAATCACTTTTTGTGTGAGTTTTGCATAACAATAAATCAATTCAAAAGATAACAAATTGTGTTTCTATTTAGTGTCATATACTCTATGCAGCTGAGCTAAAATTCCGAATGAATTAATGCTACGTGGTGGTAACATTGTAGAGGCATTCATAAAATAACACTGTAATACAGATATTGTCTTACATTTTTAAAACTTTTTATTGATAGATTCAAAATCATAGACCATAAACTATAATGACTCCCTCCCCACTTCCCCTCATATCTCTTCTCCCACTCAATTAAGTCTCTGTTTTGTTTTGGAGTCATCATCTTTTCCTCCCATTATCTGTAGGTATTATCAGGCACTGCAAAATCATGGTTATCAAAGTCATTTTGTGTTTGGAAGTTTGTGTTTTAAGCAGTCTTAAACTTACTTTGGCTTTTACAATATCTCCGCCACCTCTACACCTCTACTGCAATAGACCCTGAGCCTTGGGAAGAGTGACCCGGTGCGGAACTGTCATTTCTTCTCAGCACTTTGATATGGTGTCTTTTGCATTATCTCAGTGGTCACCACCATCTGAAAAAGAGAAATTTGTCTAGACAAAAGGGAGAGTAGCATTACTATATGGTTATGCACATTTTTTAAAAGCAAAGTGCTTATAAGGCAATTTGGTGGGCATAATGTATGCATTTAGCCAGATAACAGCAGGTGTTACTTCCCTAGGGCTCATGACCTCCCCCACCATAGGCTTTTGACTAGTAGGTCTTCAATATGAGGCATGTATTTACTCCCATGGAGTGGGCCTCCAACTGGTTTCCCCCACAATAGACGTGCCACTATTGTCCCAGTTGGCATATTTGGCCTATCTGGCCAATCTTAAGGCTTGCAAGTCCACTGCTGTTCACCACCATTGATAAATTTTCTCTCCCATAGGGGTCCATGCGGCCATAGCTTTTACCAGCTTTTTGTCAGCTGGTTAACAGGGAGGAGGATTCCAACTCATGGGTCTCTTTGATCAATAGCTCAGTGTGGAAAGGAACTGATGACTAGAATAGGGAGTTGCAGGCCTGAGCAATTTTTCTTGGGTTTAGGCTTCCTCCCTCCCTATCTGTCTATGTCTATATATATATTTAAAATTATAATGTCATTCTGTTGAATTGTTCCCTTAATATATATATATATGTATATATATATATATATATAAAATATATAAAATGACCTTCTTTATCTTTCTTAATTACTGTTGGTTTGAAGTCTGTCCTGTCAGATATTAGGATAGCAACATTTGCTTGTATTCTAAACCCATTTGCTTGAAATACTGTTTTCCATCCTTTAACCCTAATGAGTTGTCTATCTTTTATGGAGAGGTGTGTTTCTTTCAGGCAACAAACAGTAGGATCCTTCCATTTAATCCAATCTGTAAGTCTTTGTCTTCTTGTTGGATTATTGAGGCCATCGTTGTTAAAAGTTATTATTGAAAGGTATATATTTATTCTTGCCATTTCTTGATTTGTAGTTTTTCCTTTACTCTCTTGTATTACCTATTATTAGAACATGGTTTATTTATTCTTGATTTTTCATTTATGGCTTTTTCTTTCTCTTCAATATTAATAATACCTTAAAGTATTTTTTGTAGAACTGGCTTTGTAGATTTATATTCCTTAAGCCTATCTTTGTTGTGGAAAGTCCTTATTTCTCTTTCAATTACAATGGACATCTTTGCCAGATATAATCTTGGCTGATAATTATTTTCTTTCAGAACCTTGAACTCATCACTCCAAGGCCAAGGCTTTTAAGATTTGTGTTGAGTAATCTGCAGTTATTCTAATGGGCTTGCCTTTATAAATTACCTGTTGTTTCTCTTTTACTGTCTTCAAAATATTTTCTTTGCTCTGCATGTTCAGTAGTTTAATTATAATGTTGCATGGAGAGGTTCTTTCCTCATTTTGTTTGCTTGTTGTTCTAAATTCTTACTGTATCTGTATTGGTTCCATTTTGCCCATGTGGTGGAAATTCTCTTCTGATTTTACTGAAAATATCTACCATGCACTGAAGTGAAATGCTTCTCCTTGTGCCATACCCGGAATTCTTATGTTTGATCTCTTTATCGTGTTTCTAATGTCTTAAAATTCCCACTCATATCTTCCTCTTAGTTTGTCCTTCTCTTTGTTGGACTGTTCCAGTTCTGTCACCTTGTCTTCCAGTTTAGATATTCTGTCCTTTCCTTGCTCCATTCTATTGATGAGATTTTCTACAGAGTTTTCTATTTGACTTGCTAAAGTTTACATTTCTAGACTTTCTGATTGGTATTTCTTTATGCTTCTATTTTCTTATTTATATCTTATATCGATCTCCTCATTTCCTTAAGTTGGTTTCCTGTGTTCTCCTTCTGAAATTTGATTTCTACTTTAATTTCTTTGAGCATTGTTATAATCATTCTTTTGAATTCTTTGTCAGACATTTCATCTTAGCCTTGTTGAAGGTCATTTCTGATGGATTTATAGTTTTTGGTGAAATTATATCATCTCAAGTGTTTGTATTTCTATTATAACGCAGAGATTTTTGCATCTTGAGTTATTCAATGCTTGGGTTTCCTAATTATCTGCTGTATTCTTAGATGTGTTATAACAGAAGTTACATATCCTCAGGGTGGGAGCCTAATGTGCCAGGTGTGGCTCTTATATTACTCCCAGAGTGACCACAGAAGTGACCCAGGAAGTCGTAGTTGCTTGCTATGTAAATATTTTAATAGGCTGAGTGGGGCAAAGTACAATTCTAATATGCAAATTGACAATATTCGCACATAACCAAAACCCCCATAGAGTATCTATGAAAGGGCAGAGATTAAATAGATAATCTTAACAAAGCGAAAATATCTAAAGTTGCATGTGTTGACTCAAACCCTTAATCCTGTAGACTGAGAGGCTGAGATTGCTAGGTTCCAGGTCAGTTTGGGACTGAGCAAAACCCTGCCCTATGAAAGAGAGAAGGTAGACACAACAAAGTACTGTGAATCAATAAGTATCAACTGCAACAAACTCTCTTTTAAAACCCCACCTATTAAGAATGCTAATGCCCACCAGACGTGCATCAATCAACACTAGATGACGCTCTTACCTGTTGAGGTGTCCTCTGGTCTCACCCCAGCTGTATATGAGGCTAGCTCTCTCTCTGTAGGCTGTGGGCCGGCTGTGTCTGTGAATCTGCTGTTTACCTAAACTGTGGCTGATGCTGTGTGGCTCTGGGTGCTCTGGCTCCAGGGGCTACAGCTTCTGGTTCTGGGGGAAGCGTGGAAGAGTGCGTTCTGTGTCTCTCTGCCTTCTTTCCCTCCCTAGGTTGCTTTAGTGTAGCTAAAATGTCTCCATCTGATGGCTCAATGAGTTTCTTTAGGTTGGTTTATATGTGAATGGGTAAAGGTGTGCTTGCAAGAGTATGGGCACCTGAAGAAAGTGTGCGTCCCTCTGCTGTTAATCACTGAAAACTTGCATAAATTCTGAGGGAAGGACTAGCCCCTATGATACCTCTCTCCTTCTGACAGGATATTGGCAAATCATTCTTACTCAGTTTGTTCAGGCAATCTCTATTGCTGTGAATTCAAGAGGAAAACAGCCACGCCGTTCCCGGAAGTCAGTGTCTCATACCAATCTTCTAACTTCTTTTTGACCTTGTTTTGTATAATGCTTACTGAGGAATCTTTCTGTTCCTGATTATGTAGTAAAACTGGAGTTGAGCATAGAATGAATTACCTCAACACTAAATGTTCATGTAGTACCTGATTTCAAAGCCTCACATCACATAATGCTCTAGTTGAAATGAAAGTAAAGATATTAGATAGTATGCTTAAACAACGCCTGAAAATTGGTGTAATTTTGTGTTGAGAAGCATACAATACTTCAAAAACATTCATAGAAATCGAGTCCCAAAACCAATAAACAAAATGTTCACTTTCATTCTTTGGTCAATCATACAGAAATGGCTGGTTAGTTATATTTTAAGAGTTAGCATTAAGATTATATCAGGTACAGCAAACTCAATGATGTTTCCTCTAAGGACGGGCGGTGATTGAAGCAAAATGGCCATATTTGAAGGAAAAAGATAAAAGAAGAATAATTGTTTCATAAAGTTATAGAAGGCAAAAGGCAATATGGATTTCAGAATTCCTTAGATGTAAAGTATATTTACTGCTTTTTGTAAAAATAAATAAAATGACCTTTGATATCAAATTTCTCCCTGAAATCAAGAATTCATGAGAGCTGTGAATGCGTGCCAATGTGGTATAGCAGTTTAGCTAAGATCATTTGAAGAGCTACATTTTTGAATCAAAATGGTCAAACATTTTATTTACTTTCTTAACAGATTATTTCTTCGTTTTCTACCTTTGTTGAACTACATCTGTTCAGTTAAAGATAATGGATACTTACTGATACTCGGGCATTGAAGGTATTCTATGATGTTTTCACAGAGATTCCAAAATTTTTAAAATATTTTCTGCAACTTATATACACAATCAAAGGATAATTGTTAATAAAGATCTGCTCACCCATGAGGAAAAAGGGGCACAGTTTACCTAGAAAAAAGTACACAGGAAGGAGATCTAACCTTTGCATTGTTGTCCCAAGCCCTTGAGGACGACTATCTTTCTATATACTCTGTCCACTGTATCTCCCTCAAAAGTGTTCATAAGTACTCTCTAGCATCCTCATGAGGTTTGCACGATTAATGCTTAAATCTCTGCCATTTAGCTCTAGCACTCAGGCCTGTAGGCTTTACAAACCTGATTCCCCAAGCCTTTCCTCCTAGGGCCCATTTATAAAAATGTTAATCATTTTTTATTACTCCTCTTTGGTTTCTTTCCAAATCCTCTTTATCATGACTTAGTTAGGACTGTCCAAATGAAGCCCTCTATGATCATAAATATTTGACCACTGCAGAAATTAAGAAGAAAATGTCCTTTATGATTTATATAGACACCACTTGCCTGAAGTCTTTCTCTTGTTAAGAATTAAGGATAGTGGGCCATTTGAATTCTTGAGGTTTGGCTCATGCTGTCAAGATGACAGTTTGTTCAGAGCAGAAATAGTATAACTGGATCAAATTATGTGGAAATCAGAGCATTAAATAAAAATAGCAAAAATGTACAGGTGGGAAAAATCAAATTTCAACCTCACATGTTATGAATGTAATGGAAACATCACCAGGTCACTATTACTAGTTAGTTTGCTGTTTGTGAAGGAACAGGACACAGTGAATGAAAAATGTATTTAAAAGAGGTATCACTTTTATGGAAATGTCTAAGATTGTTTTGTTTTGCAATTGTCCAAGATAAAAATGCTTAGTAAAAATTGGATTTTTCTACAGAAAATCTGCAATTTCTTAAACCTTTCCCAGTGATTTTCTTATCTTGGAACATTAACAAAGAGCAGAGGTTTATTCTAGTATCTCTTATTGCCCATAATATGAAAGCATGATGACGTTAGCTCCTCTGTTGATTGCATCTCTGATGCTGACAGTCCTTGAATGTGTGGCCACAGCTCTGTAAACAGTTGTAGTGAATAAACCCATAGGCCTCTGTTCCTCTCATTTCAGCCCTGGTGAGCAAAAGGCATTTCCTTACCTTTGACATTTCCACCTCTTATTTCCTATTCTTCTCATCTAATCCTGTGTCTAAAATTATCAGCTCCCCAAGCCAACCCCACATATCACTTTGTTTACAAACTTTGACTTCTTTTTGTCCTGGAACACAGGTCTCAGTCATTGAAATTGGTTCATACTCATCTTATTCCAGATATGTTTTTGAGAATTCTTTAAGAGTAACCAGCACCCTAAAATGCAACTGTGATTGTGGCACATCCCAACTTTAACAATGACATCCAGTTTGGGAGTAAGAGAAGTCTCTGTTTTAGCATAAGGGTTCTTGGTCTTTTTTCTAATGCATTTTCCAGATCGTTCCTAAATGCTACAGCTTCATGAAAGATTTGATAGTTATTACATGTTATTTATTTTTTGAGCTAGGGCCTTACTCTAGCTCAGGCTGATCTGAAACTCATTCTATAGTACCAGGCTGGTCTTGATCTCATAGTGATCCTCCTATATCTGCCTCCTGAGTGCAGGGATTAAAGATGTGCACCACCATGCCTTGCCCAATGCTATTTTTAATCTCAAATTTAAAAAAAAAATCTCATCTCATTTTTTATTACTGATTTTTTCCTTCAGTTAAAATTTTCATTTTGCAATTTATGCTTTTAAATATATACATTTATGTATTAAATATTAATACATATATACATATACAATATATACATATATACATATACAATATATATTTAATATATATTTTTATATATTTATATATTTATAAATATAAATATATATTTATATATATATGTGTATGTATATATATATATATATATATATATATATAGAGAGAGAGAGAGAGAGAGAGAGAGAGAGAGAGAGAACGTTGGCATGTGGCGGCCAGAGGACTACTTTTAGGTCAGTCCTCACCTTTACAGTCATGTGAGGCAGAGTGTCTCTCTGCTGCTGTCTTTACTGCTTGTGCAGCTAACACTCTAGTCTCCCACCTCACCACCAATATGCTGGAATTGCAGAGGCCGACCACAGCTTCTGGCTTTCTATGTGGATTGAATTTGGGTTCAAGCAGTGAGTGCTTCATCCACTGAGCCATCTCCCGAGCTCCTGATTTAAACTTTTATATTGCTTTTCATATTTCTTCTCAGTAGCAGTTGACTCTAAGAAGCCCACATTTATAAGTTATTCTTTGTGTGGTTTCTAGGAATTTACACTCTCTGTCATATTCTCATATTATTAATTCTCATATTCTCCAAAAATATTTTGTAGGGTTTCCTTTCATGATTCTTCCTGCTCTAACACTTGGTTTATAAAAACAAAATTTGGTGAATTTCAAGGCTTTGATCTTCACTGAATTCTATATTTTTATCATGACATATTTAATAAACATATGGCATAGGTTTCTTTTTTTCTTTTCATCTTTTTACACATTGGAAGCTACTGTGACATCCCTACTGAGTTCTAGAAATGTGCATTAAACTTGATACATCCTTTGAGATAGGTCTTAGACCCCTAAAACAAACAAAATCTATTTAAACATGTATCCATTTGACCTCCCCCCACGCTATGACTATCTCTTAGAAACATGGCATTCATGCCTTAAGTTCCTTAATCAAAACACCCTTAGTGATGCCCATCTGTACCGCACATGTCACTGAATCATTTGCCAACACCCTATCCAAAGTATCAATGTTTCATGCTCTCTTAAAGAGTACTACACAAGGCCAAAGCTTTCTGTTTTTCTTTGTTCTGTGACAATTACATGCATGAATAATAATATATACCCTGTTTACACTTTCTTAGACCCCTCCCACTCCCACAAACCTGTTCTTCTCTCCACTTACCAGTGGATGTAGCACTGAAAAAAATTCTCCCCCATCACAGATTAACTGATACCTCTCCCTGACAGTTATGTTTTCAAAATCCAAATCTGATGTTGTCTTGGGCTTCCTAAATCTTTTGTGACTTACCAGGCCATCTCTCATAGATTCCAAGAAAACAAAATGGTGAGTTTACAAAGAATCCCTTCAGCATTTCAATTTTCAGATTCCCCCCTGTTTCAGTGCACCTGCTCTTCCCATGTGCAGCTCATGTTATTTCCTTCATTACAATGCTGACGTCCCTAAATTGCAAGTGCCAGTGCAGTATGATGTACTTACTCATAATCAGGTTTTTATCTAATTGTGGATTTTTTAAAGATAGGATATATCTCACACTTTCTGGAATGTACTCAATGTTTGCTGAAGATTTTTGAATATTTTAACAATAAAAAGAGTATATTGAATAATAGGAAGGTCAGAGTATTTTGAATGTGGTAAAAGATGATCTAGAATTATGACTAGAATATTTAAGTTCAAAAATACAATATAAACATTATTATGTAAAGAACTATCATATTGAACAAAAAGGGTATTTTCTTCTTTTATGATTGTTCTGAACGCACTATTATCCTTGTTACAGCTATCATGCTTTCTATAAGCCTGCCACTTTATTAAGCAATGTGTAATATTACTCACCATCATTCAGATAACGTCAGTGAGGTAGATATCATTGCTGCTTCTCATAGTCAGCCACACGCTGCTGGGATGAATCTTCAAACCAGGCGTAATTTGTGGGAGGAAAGTATTTATTGAAACTATAGATTGAGGAGAAGTTCTGTAACAGTGAATGAGGCCAGCCCTCTTTCACAGGTCTGAGCAGAGAGAAAAACCCATCACCTACACCACATATGGAATAGCAAACAGGCAGGAGGGGCCAAGGAGAGAATTTCTTCCTCTTTATATAGCCTTAGGGTGGGGTCTTACAACCCTTTCCCAGACTTAATGGCTTCCTGAGTCTCTGGAATTTCTTTCCTGCATGGCCCACACAGGAAATGATGTTTGCTTCCGGCTTCTTTGAGCTTCTTACATCCTGCCCCTTGCTGAGAGGATGCCTTCCTGTAAACATCCTCAGAGACCCACCCAAGATAATTAAAAAGATCCAAGTTGACAACAAAACCTAACCATCACAAGTCCACCCCTTGTCAACTTGACATCAAATCGTATATCCTTACATCATACCTAATTTCCAAATGAAGACAGTAACAAGATACAACAGGAAATGTATAATCTCCCACCAACATAAGGCAAGGCTCCTTAACTTAGAGTTCTGTAAATCAAAACAAGTTACATATAAAGGCACAGAGTAAACATTTCCAACTGTTATGAGGAGAGACTGGACCAATGCAAACTCAACATTAGGCAAACATCCACATCTGCAGTTTAAGTCCCATAGCACAATCTGTGACTGACATTCTCTGGATTTTCCAATTCTGTCCCTCCTGCTTGGCTGAGTAGCAAGGAAAAACTTCCATCCCAAGCCAACAGAGCTCCATGGTAGCCCTTACAAAGTCCTGGTATGTCCAAAATATTTTTGGGTCTCCATTGCAAACTACGGCCCATCTTCCCATGGCCTTGCTTGCCAAGCAGGGACTTCACGCCCTGTTCCAAATACAACATCTCAGCAGCAGTTCCTGAACCGTGTGCACTTCATGACCCACTCCATGCATGCATTCCTCATGCTTCCAAAAGTAATACCAGGTATGCAGGACACAACCATGTTGTTAATTCAGGGACAAAATAAAAGTGACTTTGAAAAGCAGATTCCTTTCTTTCAGTGATTTCCTTTCCAAAGAGTTTGTACTGTCCATCTTTCTATCCTTCCTGGGTGGAAACACCTCAGGCATCTCTCCATTGTTTCAATGTAAAGCAGTTGGGCCATAATCAAAAGCCAGTCTCTGCCAATAAGTCAAACTTGCCTTGAGGTTTTTCTAACTTCAAATCTTAAATTCTCAGTCCCATACCTATAGCCATGCACACAGTCCATTACTAAATTAACCTTGGTCAAACTCTCTGGGCATGGGTAGTAGGATGAATCCACTCCTTGACCCAGGCACACACTTCTATTAAGGTTTTCTGTAGTCTCTCCTTCCCCATAGGCCAAGCCTCCAAATGGAATTCTATCTGCACTGAGCATTTCCAAATTCTCACCAGAATAGTCTATAAATCTTGGCTTACCGCTCTGGAAGGCATCTTCAGTTGCAAGTACCAAGTCCATGTCCGTTCCTCCAACACACAAGTTTCAGAAGATCAAAATCCACATGTTCAGATTCATCTCAGCAAATCACCCCATTCCTGGTACCAAATCTGTTGTAGTCAGCCACACGCTGCTGGGATGAATCTTCAAACCAGGCACAATTTGGGGGAGGAAAGCATTATTGATACTATAGATTGAGGGTAAATTCTGTAACAGCGAAAGAGGCCGGCCCTCTTTCACAGGTCCAAGCAGAGAGAAAAACCCATTACTTACACCACACAAAGAATAGCAAACAGGCAGGAGTGGCCAAGGAGAGAATTTCTTTCCCTTTATATAGGCTTAGGGTGGGGTCTTGCAATCCTTCCCCAGACTTAATGGCATCCTGAGTCTCTGGAATTTCTTTCCTGCACTGCCCACAGAGGAAAGGATGTTTACTTCCAGCTTCTTTGAGCTTCTTTACATCCTGCCCCCTACTGAGAGGCTGCCTTCCTGTAAACATCCTCAGAGACCCACCCAAGATAATTAAAAAGATCCAAGTTGACAACAAAACCTAACCATCACAGTGCTTCCCCTTATAAATGGAGAAACTAATGTTCCATGAGGTTGACTTCCCATTTATTTCAAATTCATATTAAATATTAATCTATATCATTAACATATGAATATAGAACTCAGTTTAATCTCCTCACAGTTTTTAAAAGATATAAATAATTATATGTGTGTGTATTTTTTTCTATTTCCTTTTTAAATAAAAAATACTTTAACAGGTTTCCTTATGGAATTTTCATAATACATTACTTTAGCTGACCCTCTTTCCTGATTCCCCCTCCTATCTCTCTGTCCTCCACCCCACTTACAGACTCAGCCCCCAGTATTCCTCTTTCTACTTTTGTGTCATACTTTTATTGCTCTCCCAATCACCTTCTGTACTGCTTCTTTCCTACCTCTCATGGCCTTCTTTCTACCTTCATGCTCTATAGCCTCAGGCACTCACACAGAATTCTCTATTTTTTGTACTTTTCCTAAGATTGTGAACAGAAAATGTCACCCTAATTTTTAATTCATCCTTCCCCTCCCTCTTGCCCTCCCCTTCTTTTCTTTCTTTTAGTTACTAATCATCTATTTATTTAATACTTACTGTTAGGCATTCCACTATGTCCCAATGGGTGGGGCATTTCATAAACATACTAAGGCAACCTTCACTTCTACCATTATTTTTCAAGCTCTTACTCTGGCTATTTACAAACATCAGTGAATTTTAACAGAACCTGTTATTATTTTAAATTATGCTTTGCTTTAGCTTTAAAGTTTTTCACTAGTTCCTGATGAACATAAATCTTAGCAGATTTGTCTTTCACCAAATACCCTTCATTAGTTTAGTTTTATCTACTCTGAAATTTTCTAAAAACCATTTTCATTATGTCACATTTTTTCTGGTGTACCCTCCTTCCTCTCTGAGTTATTAAAAATTCTATCTGCTATGACTGCTTGCTAGATGCCTTGCCATGGCTTGTTCCTTCTGTTCCTCTCAGTCACATCCAAATGACAGTCTCCTCAAATAAACCTTTCTGAGTTAATGAACAAAGTTTGGACTCCCCCATGCATTATCTCCTAGCATTCAGCTTAGTTATTATCATAGACAGTTCTTTTTTGATGCAGTTATTTATCCATCCCCTAGTTCCTAAATGCCTCCCAGTCTTTGCATCACACAAGTTAAAGGGCCCTGTCTGTTAGGTTTATCATTGGGAAGGCATTTAACATTGATTCTAGGCCACAGAAATTCACTGATTAAATGACCCAGCATACCTTGCAGACCCCAGATGTAGATGTAAAGTTGATGCCCCTTGGCTCTTCTTACACATGTGGAGTGAGTATGATTTAGCTTGTACAAGGAAACTTCTCCTCCCCTTTCTCTTGTCATGCATTGATAAATCACCACAGACACTCAGGTCCTGGTGCCAGTTTGAGGGGTCCAATTTGAGGGATTTGTTCAGTACCATACACTGAGAGCAAAAGTCACTGGGAGAATGGTTATCTGTACTTGTCTGCATGACAGGTGTTGGTCAGATGGGTCAGGTGACAACAAGATGGATTCAGAGATTCTGAAGCATTCCAGGAAACTTTCTGTAATGGGCTGGGATGGGCAGATTTAACAACCTGAAGAAAAATCATATTGAAAGAATTCTCACAGGGAAATCTAGAAGAACAAATATAAACAATAGAAGATGTTATAGGGAACACTTTTTAGTAAACTTCAGGGTTTTTTTCTGAGCAAAATACCTCAACTATTCTTCTCTGTTAGGTATTTGTTCCAGATCATTCTCATTAAGATGGTTCATTTATGGCACAGCCCTTTGATGCGTACATCATGGCAACATATCTATTGCCTTCTAAAAGAATAATTGCCTGAGCAGGTTTAGTCTGTTGTAGTAGATTAGAAACGCCAACCTATTTTGAAGAAGAATACCATTTTGAGAATATCCACTACTGACTTAACCTGTCTGAGTGTTCATTTACAGAATCAGTGAGGTACTGGTTGTCTTTATTCACATATTTCTATGCAGTCTAATAAAATAATCCTGGCTTTTAAAAGACATAGGCAATTTCAGAGGTCAACTTTCAAAAGCCCATCAGTGTCGAGTCAACTGTCACCTCATACTTTGTCACTTTGCACTTACCATTACCTGCTTTTCTTCAGCACAGCCTATTGAACATCTATTGTCACTTCTGTCTAAGCAGAGAAAGGTTCCGACAATTTCTGATGCTCTTCTCACCATCAGCTTTAAAGGCTCATGGCGAGAGCTGTGCAACTGAAGAAATTTTGGGGTCATTTTTCTTATTGTATCTTCCATAGTCATTTCATAGAAATGATATTCCTTTGCATTTAGGTTCTCACTGCACATGGCAAATTTAGTTACTTCTAAAAATTTTTCAGAGTTTGGCATGGTGGCTCAGACCATAATCCTAGCACTTGGGAGACTGAGGTAGGAAAATTATTGTGAGTTTCAGGCCTGTCTGGGCTACAGAGTGAGTTCTAAGAAGGCCTAGGTTAGAATAAGACCCTACATCTAAAAATCAAATCGATATTTTTTGTGGTTATTGCTTCAGTTTACTTTAGTTTTGTTTTTACCTTGCATTTGTGGAGGTCAGAAATGAAAATGCGGTATCATGGCTACATTTCTTTTGCAGGTCTGGAAGAGAACCTGTCTCCTCATCTTTTCAGGCTCATAGTGGGAATTCAAACTCTAGAGCCTTTCACCTCATCTCTATCATCACAGCCAGCAGTGTGGCAGGTTAAAGTCTTTCTCCCAATGTGTTCTGCTGTGTTCTCAGATTCCGTGTTCTTATCTGCCTGCTCTAAGGATACTACTGGTGATTAGACTGGTTAAACCCAAAATAATGTCTCTCGTTCAATATACTCAATCATGTCTAAAAAGTACCTTTTGCTTTGGTCACAGAAATCAGGGTTAGGATACAGGGTATGGGCATCTTGCAGAAATACTGCTCAATCTACTACACTCTCCTAATGATTTCGCTCCAAACCATCAAACTGATGAATATATGACCACACAGTGTCAGTTGAAAGGCTGTGTAACCCAGCATTGTTCTTTGTGACAAGCTGGAACAGGCTGTTTCCCTCACCACCTACCCTTGGTATGTGTTTATAAAACTTGATTTGGTCTCAATAAATAGGATGGAACCCCTGGAAAACAGATGTCAGTGCCCTTACCCTGAAAGACGAGGAAAAAAGTACTAAGTAGGTATGTTAGGCTGAGAAAACTATGTATGTGAAGCATCAATGTCTGATAAGTGGAAAGCCGATGTGACTGTCACCTGAATCATCAAAGATTCTACTGAAAAATACGAAGAAACTGAAAGCATATCATAACTTCTAAGTACTATTTTTTCATAGCAAAAAGGTTCACTCTTCCATACATATTAGTATTAGTACATATAAGTTTTTATATGCAAACCCTGTCAATAATCTAAGAAAATATTTAAATACTGTATATATATATATATATATATATATATATATATATATATATATATATATATATATATATATTATATATTATACATATCATTAGTGGTACTGCTTAGGGTCATAGCATAGCTATGGTGCTTGGGAATGTTCCAACAGCATATCTAGTTTTCTACCCTTTAGTGAAAAAGAAATAGAAGATATACATTGTCTGGTCATGAAAATGATACTTCTGTCTAATACCGATGTA
This sequence comes from Zapus hudsonius, assembly GCA_004024765.1. Lineage (NCBI taxonomy): Eukaryota > Metazoa > Chordata > Mammalia > Rodentia > Dipodidae > Zapus > Zapus hudsonius. The sequence continues at coordinate 34,187 of PVHP010003381.1, forward strand.
CAGACACATCCATAATTTTCTGATTGTAAAGAATAATCTCTTCAGAATTTATCTGAATTCCAGACATTGTCATGGCAACATGACATACAGACAAGGACTATAGCTGTAACTGTTTTTAATTGAAACTCTCTAAGTCCCCTGACCTTATGTTTTGTAACTTTCCATGCCTCTTATCAACTTTCCAATCTAAAATGAAGGAAGATTTTAAATATGATTCAAAGGAGTGATATAAATGCTACAATGGGAAATTTTTGGATCTATGAAGACTTGCAATGAACTTGCAATGACTTGCAATGAACAAGTTACGAAACAAAACAGGAGGTTTCATAGACAATGTAGAGAAGGCACAGCTGACAACAGATGCCATTTTCTTAACTGAACTCAAGATAAGAACACATAATCTAATGCAAGATCATGAATGTGTGACAGGAAAAGTAGCATAGTGCCTAAATTACAATTTAAATTATAAACTAGCCAGTCTTCATGGAGTCATTTTACCCACACTGTGAGTCATCTAATTTACAACTTGGAAAAGCAATGACAATTTATCTTCTAATTTTATTTGTGATGCTTAACAATGTTACAGAGCATGTAAGTGTGTTCTCTCAGTGCTAAATTTAAAATCGATATAAATCAGATGTGTTTGAATTACATAGCTTTTGCAATAGGGAAAATAGCACAGATTTTATACCCAGTGTTTGTATTATGATAACAATATGAAAGGTGAATTATTTTTAATTTTGGCATATTACTTGATTTCTCATATAAAATATGATATTTATTCAAATGAAATAAGGAGACACATAAATATATTAAAGGAGAACATTATATTGTGTTTTTAGTGGATTCTCCTTAATTTCCTTTCCTGTCTCAAGATAGGAGGAATATTAAAGAACATTTTAGACATAATTTTTATCATTCATTCCTTTCTAATAGTCATCACATTTTCAACATTTCCTCACACTGGTTATAAGTTATTTGTTACGGTATGTCTCTCATTCCACAATCCCACCATATTCCTTGTGCCTCTATTCAGTTCTTTGGAAATCCCAGTATTTTTCTACCCCAAGGCCTCTGTATAAGCAATGTTTGTTAAGCACTCCTCTCCTGCTTTAGACTTCGCAATACTCTGACCTCTCCTATTCTAGTTGAAGTATCATCTCATCTTAATGGTTTTCCTTCATCACCGAGTGTGAAGTGGTCACCTACCCTCTCCCCACTACAAAGGTCTACCAGATAGCTTTATTGTTTCTCATAACTATTTGATGTTTTCTTCTATTGGAATTCATCAGTGCTTTATTCACTAAACAGGCAAGATAAGAAAAAGTCTTTCTTTCGTCAACAATATTTTATTAACTATAATATATTATGATATTTTAGATGTTGCAAGGGCTAATTTTAGTCATCAATTTGAAAGAATTTAGAATTACCATGGAAATGAATTTCTGGGAATATCTGTGAAGGATTCTCTAGATTAGGTTAATTGAGATGGGAAGACTTACCTTAACTGTGGATGAAACACTCATTCCTTAGTTTAGGGTTTTGGACTTCATAAAAATGAGATGGCTAACTGAGCACTAGCAGGTATAATGTCTGTCTAAACTTTTTCTCCCTTAAGTTGCTTTGGTCATGATATTTGTTCACAGAAACATGAAAATTCATATCCTCAGTAATAGGAAATCTTGAGCTTTGGGACCAGTTATAACCTTCAAAAATGAGGATACCAGGGTCCACAGTACATTATTCTTATAAACAGAAGATCTTTTCTTAGACTGGAGAGCTAAAAAATCATCACAATTTCTAGTTGAATAATGAGATTAAATAATTATTTTTTCATAGAACTCATCTCCTCTTTATCCACAATATTATCAGGAGGATTTATATTTAAACAGTGTTGAGCAGCATTATTATTTTTTTAACTAAAACATTCCTATAATCAAGATGTCATATTAAACCTCAGAGTCATTTTTAAAAATGTAGTTTGGCCACACAACAACTAGAATGTCAAGTAAAATGATTCTAATATTCAGAAAATAAGAGGCATTTTATTATGCAAACTTTTAACTAATTGTTAGCTCAAGGAAACTAACTTGATTCATTTTTTATAAAGCCATATGTAATATTTCCTTTGATTCTGATGAAATGCTTCTTTGCTAACTAATGGACTGAAGGTAAAATGCCAAATGAATTTACCAAATCATCAACAACATATATCCAAGCCAGGCTTTCACATATTAACCAAATGTTTATCTTCATCTTACTAACACAGAATTTTCCAAATAGTGCTTTCTGATATTGAATATTTAAAGAAAAAATAAAAACCTAAGACATCAGTTTTTAAAGCAGAAAAATCAAATAATCATTAGCATTTCATGTGTGGAATAAAATATCCAAACCGAATATGAAATTTCTTGTCTCAATATTGTCAAGAAATGTGTATAATTTAGGATTAAAATAGACATTTTGAAAAACATTAACTTCAATAACAATTTTGAAACATATTTTATGAATGTCTCTGTAGTTACAGATATAAATATGGCACAGATATAGAGCCAGTTATGTAGAATGTTAATGGGGCCTTTGTTTGAATGCACTGAATCTCAATATATCACCCAGGCACAATCTAATAAACAAATAAATAAATCTGTCTTAGGCAGAATTCTTAGCATGGGAAAACAACATTGAATAAACTGGAACACTTTGTATATGAACAAATGAATCTAGGGTAAAGATGAGAAATGCAACAAGAAATCTGCCCCAAACCAAAACAAAATTGGTTATGTCTCCAATTAGCTTAACACAAACGAAATACAGCTATTTTATAGAGTGAATTTTTGCCTAACTAGTTTGGCCCTACAGAGAAGGTCAGATTAATTCAATGTTGTTTATTCTGCTTTAATATCTGTAGAGATACTATAAAAATAAAATCCATAAGATACTGGTCAAAGGCTATTGGGACCTATACATGAGTTAGAGAGAATGGGCTGCAGGTGGTATTTTACTTGCTAACTATAATAAAATGAGCTGAGCCTGAACACAAGATAGGCATGTGAAGTGAGTTGACAAAGAAATAAATTCCAGAAGTCATTCATGTATGTAATCCAGTGAGGGATTTTTCCTTCAATTTTATGCTCTCTGTTTATCATTGCTATAAATCAGTGCTGAACTTTTTGAGACCATCACTGATCTCACCATAGATGACCTGTGTTGTTCAAATCCAATTTCTCCTATGTGCCTGTGGCGGTTGTTTTGAATCGGATGTCCCCCATAAACTTATGTATTCTGAATGCTAAAATTCCAGCTGGTAACAATTTGGAGATGTGTTGCTTGGGTCATACTAAGCTCCTCTTGTTAGAGTTGGCTCACTCTCCTGCTGCTGTGGCAGAGGTGATGTCCAGCTGGGGCTCGTGCCATGTTACCCTGCCATCATGAAGCTTCCTCTTGTGACTATAAGCCAAAATATAAACTTTCCTCTCCCCAGCTGCTTTTTGTTGGGCGCATTTCCCCAGCATTGCTAAGGTAACTACAACACTGTTCTGTAAGTGGTTCTTGTAAAATTCCAAAATGTTTATCGTTCAGAGAAAATCTTAGAAAACATAGTAGGATGAGTTACAGTTCTAGTTACTGTTGCTGGCCACCAGGCTATAAATAACATCTCCCAAGCAAGCAGTAGTACCAGGTAGTCCAAACTCCATGTCACATATCACTATTAAACCCATGTCTCTGCCCCACCCCTTGCATAGGGGACATCCACGGCTCTGAAGGAAGAATAAAAGCAAGTAATGGATAGCTTGACAGTGTGAGGACACAGACCAGGATGGATAGTTATTAATTATAGATTCATAATAGTAGGTTTGAAAGACATTACCAAAGGAAATCCAATGCAAAGGACATAACTTTATATTATGCACCAGCCATGCTTCTTGACAAACGATACAAGGTTAGAGGACATATACATTTGTCGGCAATAAACAATAGATTTGCTGGCCAGTCAGGCATCTAGAAATATATATATTTAAAATCAAGGTCAAGGAATTATGAGGTGGGGTCATGCTGTTGGCCTTATGAGAGTGAGGACCATGGTAGCCTATTATACATACCTTATTTTTTTAAAATAAGTGTTAATTTTGAAAATAATAATCATAATGTCTTCATTAAATCAGTTATTGTTTCCACTTGCCATAACCTTATAGTATTTATGTTTGCCAACTAGAGTCCATGAGTTCAGAAGTGTTGGTTTCTAAAGTGTGTCCCAGAAGGACACTACAAATATTCCATTGGATGCTGTCTTATTCTTCTGGAAAATATAACCCAGGAAGCTGGCATTTGTTCAGCAGGTCCCACAGAGGCACTGCACTTCCCAGGTCCAGCACACCCTGCAACTGCTCACCTCTCCACGTGTCCCTGGTAAATTGGCACTTCTTTCACACAACTATTCACCAGGCCTGAAACTAGGATGTTCTGTGTCTACTCTTATGCTTTCTGAGCCCAGGAAAAGGAGGCACTTTGCATGAACTCAGTAATGACCAGCTGTTGGTTCATGATGTCCTCTGTGACTGCATCACTATTTCTTTTGGCTAGGAAATGGTAGAACTTAAACCTTGCACAAATGCAAACAGCTGCAATAAAGAAACACAAAGAATATGAGGGTACATCCCACCATGATCCATCTGCAGCCTTCCAACTATAATGAGAGTGAAAACCACAAAGAATGGGAAGATGTCAGAGAAAGAACTAAGAACTCTATTTCTAAAAATGATCAGTGATCACATAGAAGACCTAAATGAGGCAATACTTACAAGATATTTCCAAGACAGGCTCCAAATAATACTGCTAGAAAATGAAAGAGAAAGAACAAAACATGAATGACAAGTTCAGTACAAAGTTAGAAACACTAAAAAATATTACCAAGTGGACATTATGGAAATGAATGAAACAATCACTCAAAAGAAAATTAAAGTTGAGCATATCATCAACAGTCAAGGCCTCTTTGTTGGTCTGGTGTATGTGGGTCCTGGGGAATCGAACCCAAGGCCTTAGGCACTGGAGGCAAGCACCTTACCCGCTGAGCCAAATCAAACACCGCATACTCTCCCTAATAAGTGGTCCTTAACCAGGATAACCGTTTTCTTTATGCAGACTAGTAGAAAGAAGTGAAAGGTTATGAATGAGAGGTAAGGGATGGTGGAAGGGGAATGGCTTAAGCATGAGGTTAAGCCATATTAGGTTCCAAAACATAAAATCCTCAGGAGCATACTGTAACCTATTGAGAAAGTAGTGGGAGTTGACTGGCAAGAGGGGCCATGAGTGTTAGGGGAGAGAGTCTAAGCCAGTGAACAATTAGATCAGTCTGACAACCCCTGGCTCCAACCACTGGTTCCTTCCCTCACTGAGATGTTGACCAAAGCGACCCATGAGGTTCCAACAACGAGAAAGAATTCTGTCAAAGCCCTTGAGTGCCCTCCCCAGGCCTGAGGCAAAACCCTGTTGCTGAAGAAACCACAGAATGCTGTAGACCAGCATTGAGAGACACTTCAAGATCCGAAACGGTATCCAGATCCCAGAAGGCAGTTAGTGTAGTGCTGGAAGGCACAGCACAGGTTGCCAGGGGAAACTGATGAACGACAGCTGGAGTAAACAGAGACCACTGACATGAAACACAATCTGCGGCCATGAGTAGGCTGACCACACCTCCTAATGGAAGAGAACAGCGAACCAAGAAAGGAGCACTTGTTTAATGGGGAAGCCTGGGTTTGGGGGAGACAATTAACAGCTTTCAAATTCGGCCAAATTTTCCACTCAGTGAGGGGGAGCCCTTGTCTGGAACTTGGGTTGCAGGGCGATAGACACCAGATCCCATGCTCTTGGGCTCCCAAGAAAAAATGCAATATGGGAACGATTGACAGGGAGGCTACTAAAAAAAGAATCTAGGTAATCCAGAATTGTGTATATTTTTTAACCTACACTGACCTCACTCTCTGATGGAGATTATGTTTGTGTTTTTCAGGATGCAGTGAGAGAGCTGGGGCCCATCTAACCCTACCAACCGACTGTAGGCTGATAGCTGAGATCCTGGCAAAAGAGGAACCACCATAGTCATATCGTGGAGGATCCATATGGAACCCCACAGAGAATGATGGGATGAACAATGGAACCCACAGCCACAGCCATTCAATCAACACAGGATAAGCCAGTGAGACAGAAACCAATGATTTTTGAAACAAAGACCCCTAAACCCACAACAATAAGGCGGCCTTAATACTCATCCACCACGACTCAGGGAACTATGTGGAAGAGGGGGCGGAAAGATTGTGAGAGCCGTGGTGGAGGAGACTATCCAGAGGCATGGCACCCCTCAGTAACAACATACTAGGGCCAGGAAAACCTGGCTGAATACTAGGCTATCCATGGTCCCCTGTCACAAGGACTGATCCAGACGACCCATGGAGGAGGTTATCCAGCTGATTGGGGAAGGGGGAGGGGGAGCATTGGGGAATTGGGGATAACAACTCACTGTTTGCCCACTAAATAATGTAACTCATTATGGACAATAAAAAAAGTGAAAAAAAAGTCAAGGCCACACAGAATGTTGGAATCCAGATCCAGAAATGGAGAATAAAGAGAAAATACAAAAAGACATATATATATATAAAGAAAAAAATAACCCCAAGTAACATGAACAGTACTTCTAGGAAGTCTTAGAAACACTCACTGGACCAGTCCTTAGAATCCAGGGCATAGAAGAAGTAGCTGAGAAAATATTTAAAACAACTAAGAAATTAGTTAATTAAATCATAGCAGAAGATTGCCCAAACCTAAAGAGAAATATGAGCATACAAAGAGAGGAGATATTTAAAACCTCAAACACAAATGACCATAGAAGAACCTTTCCATTACAGATGGTATTCAGGATGTCACAAGAAACAATAAAAGCAGTCAGGAAAAATCAGCAACTCACAAAAACAAGAATATTAGACTAACCACAGATATGTCTTCAGCAACCCTAAAAGTCCGAAAAGCTTGAAATGTATCATATCAAGCACTGAAAGTAAATACTTTCTAATCAAAATTAAATTTCCAGCAAAACTATTTTTCATTATTTATGGAGAAATAAAGATATTCCAAAATAAACACAAAATCAGACAAATTATGACAACCAAACCAACTTTACAGAATATTCTTTAAAGGATACTATAAAATAGAGAATAGAGAAAAAAAAAACTTCAGCAATGAGAACACATGTAAGAAAATCAACCATGGATGAAAGAGATGAATGAATACCTGGAAATGTGTCAACAACCTTCAACACAACAAACCAGCCATCCCCTAAAACTATCCAGGGAAAAGAAAAAGAAATACCAGTAACATGGCCAACCAGAAACGCACTGAAACAGTCATAGAAAACATAATCTCAAAGAAACATGGATGGACTTAGAGCAGATCCTATGGGGACCAAGATCTCTGGCTCCTAGGAGATATTCCCAGTATCAGAGAGCTACAAAGAGGCTACAGCCATTAGGAGCCAGACAAAATAGCAATGTTGTCTGATTTAACCTATTTTGATCTCACTCTCACATGGAGATTCTGTTTGTATTGTTCAGAAGGCAGTGAGAGAGACAGCGACAACTCAATTCCACCAACAAGACTTTGGATTATGGCTGACATCCTGGCAGGAGACAAACCACACCTAGCCTTCACACAGGGCCCAAATGAAACCTATGAGAAAGTGAGGAGACAAACAGGAGACCAATCACCACAGCAAGTCTAATAACCTGTGAAAGGTCAATGGAGACAGACACCAATGATACCCAACACATCCCAGGGCAAAGATCCAGAGATACTTAAGATCTCAACAACAAAGCAGAGTCAAAACTCACCCACTATGACTCAGAGAATTGAACAGAAGAGGGGCGGAAAGAGTGTAACCCATAGTGGGGGAGAATATCCAGAGACATCGCCTCCCTCAGCAACAATACACAAAGGGGGAAGAAAAAAGAAAAAGAAAGAAAACTTGTCTACCTCTGGTGCAGTTTATACCCCCTAATCTATGGACAGATCCATATTCACACAGAGGAAGTACTCCAGTTGGTAGGGAACAGAAAGGAGGGAAATGGGGACACATTCACAAGATTTGCTCATACAATGTCTATACTTATTCATAATAAAGATATTTTTAAAAAGAAAGAAAATAATTTTAAAAGATAATAACAAAGAATGAACACATTCTCATTTGTCAGTGGTCCTGATGTTTAACATAGTGATTGACAGTGCCTAGCATTTGTTCAGTAACTGTTTATTGAATGAATGTATGAATGAATAAATGAACTAATAATTGTGAAAAATTTTCTTTTCTTTTACCCCACACAGGTGGAGGAAGTTGAACAGTATTATCAAAGGAAGGACTCCAACATAGAGTTGACATATGGATTTTAGTTTTGAGTGGTCTGTTTTCAATATGAAGAGGATAAAGTGCACTTTATACTGGGGCAGAGAATATATGAGTGATGAAAGAATTGGAGAACCAAAGATGTCTAGTTATCAGGAAAGTTTTGAAATATTTACATTCCTGAGGATAGGTCATAGTGGTAAGCTTCATGCATGCTAGCTGTAAGTAGATATGCAGAGCTTTTTAAAAACAAGTGGGATATTTTGTGTCTTGGTCAAAACTGGCATGAAACTCAGTGTTAACATAGAATGAAGGAGAAGCCAGTGGAAGCTGCCATGAGCACTTTTATAACTTAAAAGACTTAAAAGGCATAACCACAGAACTTCTTAACACCCTTACATTGCATCACCTTCACTGTGTACATACACTCTGGCTCTCAGTGAAGGAAGACGAAAAAAATCTATATACACATGGAAATCAAAATGCTCTTAGGCATCTGAATTGTGAATTGGATTACTATTCATTCCTTAATGTAATGCTTAAAATCAGAGAAAATTAATTTAATATGCATATTAATTATTTTCCATTTTCTTTCATTATATCTGCTAATAAGTAGTAGAGAAATAAAAATGAATTTATAAAAGTCAGTTTTATTTTGTGCATTTGGATTATAAAAATGCATCAATTCCATTGAATTCAATCATATTCATATTTTTGGACACAGACATTTCACAATTATAAAATTTTTTAGGTTCCCCTTATTATTTGATGTACAGATTAATTACAGTGGTAATTAAAAATATCTATAAAATTATAAAATATACTCAGGAATAGGAGAACAGAATTGCATAATATTACAGAACTACTACATAATCCTTTGGATTAGTCAGGGTTCTCTAGAGGAACAATACCTATGGAATGAATTATAGTAAAATGGGATTTATTGGATTAGTTTACAGCAGTTCAACAATAGCAGTCTGCAGGCCCAAGAGTCAAGGAACCTGTAGCTACTCAATCTACTTGCCTGGACACCTCGGCAGTCCTAATCCAGCCCTAAGTGCCAGAAGGCTTCCTGGAGAGCTTTTAGTCTTCAGTCAAGGCTGGAAATCTGAGGAAACTTAGATCCAATGCCCACAAAGGATAGTGCAGCAGGCTAGATATATATGCAAGTGAAGACCCACACCAGCAAGCAGCACCAGCAGAAGAGACAGAGAGATCCTCTTCTCCCAGGATTATGTCTAGTACCTTCCAGAAAGCTCTGAGGGAAAAGCTCACTCTGGAGGATGGACTTCTTCCTTCAGTTACCCACCCAAGATTACTGTGGATTTACTAAAGAGATCAAGTTGATAATAAGATTTAACCATCACACCCTTCCATGTTGATTTACTTCCAACTGATTGATTTATATCTATCTTATAAGAAATGTTTGGAATTCATATCCCCAAAGAAGTTTATGTTGAACAAATTGAAGTTATCATAGGGAGGTCAGTGATATATATGTAACACACACACACACACACACACATGCACACGCACACTTAGGGCCTGAATATACTATAACTATTTACCATAGTATCCCTAGAGTTTAATCTGGATATATGGTAAGCTACCATTGCTCAATACATTTATAGCTGATAAGTCAAACTTTTTATTTTTTTCCTTATAATATCTTACATACTCCAAATCTTCTATACAAAATATAGAATGAATTTATTTTATGATGGGAAACAAAAATCCACTATTAAAAAACAGAATTTCTACTTAGAAATTTTCCAATTCTCATTTTCTGTTTTCTCTATCATTATCCTGTTAGATTGGATTTTATGGTATATTTTAATATATCGTTTTTAATTTCTCCTTACAAGTTAATATTTCATTTGATATGTCACATTTGCAGGCAAGAGAAAAGGATTGGCTTTTCACAGACTTAAGCTGTAATTATTAGCAGTGGGATAGTTCTCATGGCCTAGGTGTGCACCAAATAATGAGTTAGCAGAGCATAGCTGTGTTCTCTTAAGAATCTGTTTCAACACTAAGTAAAGACAGCCATTGAGCACTGAATGCTCTCTCTCAAAGCCTGAATAAACCTCCGCGGATTGTCTTTCTTTTCACTTGGCCAGCAGGGTTTAGTTTGTGTTGTCCACTAAAATATATATGTAAATATAAAGAAAAAGATTTTTCCACAATACTCTGCCTAGAGGAGATTGTTGGGTAGTTACACCGAATTACAAAGCAAATACAAATCCCTTGGCAAGATCCGCTATGCTGCCCGTGTTTTCTTGGCCTCTTCACTTTTAACTGATTTAAGCTTCTGTTTTCTATTGAGTGAGCAACAGAGGAAAGGAGATGGTTGTTGATGTCGTAATCTTGAAAGGAAAACTGAACCACGACCAATAGAAAAGGAGGAATATTTTTCCCCTAAGACTGCTATAGCAAAGAGATTGAGCTCAGCTCCACTGAAGCAAAAGGCACAGAGCTTGTGAGCGCAAGGGGCTGAGAGGAAAGCCCAGGCAAAGGCATGGTGGGAAGGAGGTCGGTGTGTCTGTCTGTGGCAGGGTGTTTGCTCCACACCCTCATCATTTTATGCTCCTGGCTTCTCACTGAGTCTAGGAGATAAGGGCTCTAACTTTCCGGGTGACTGCATTTAAAAAGACTGTTTCCCAGTCTTGAGTGAGATATTTCTCGGTTGAAAAAGATTTACCTAACAAAGAGGCACAGAGAGAATTTGCAGTTAGATTTCTAAAGTAAATAGTCTAGAGAAAATATGTCAGGACCTATAACATTAAGAAAGAGCTAGCTAAATCTACCTAACTTTTAACCAAGCTGAAGGATTCATGAACATTTGTTAACAAATTTATATTTTTTAAAAAAAGAGAGAGACCATTCCTTTTTATACATGTGCAAAATTAAACTTTTAAAGCAATGCCTGCTTTAGCACTTTACCTAAAATTTTCCCAAATATGTACTTCATCCTTATGAAAACATGCTGGAGGGACTGGAGAGATGGGTCAGTGGTTAAGACGCTATCTGGATTCATTTCCCCAGTACCCACATAAAGCCAGATGCGCAAAGTGGTCCATGCATCTGAAGTTCATTTGCTGTGGCTAGAAGCCCTAGGGTGCCCATTCTCTCTCCCCCCTCTCATCTCTAGTCTACCTCTCTGTGCTTACAAATAAGGAAATAAAAAGGGTTTTTAAAAGTATTCAAAAGAACAATTTTGTTTAAACCTGTTTCTTTATAGATCATCTCTTAATATTCATGAATAAGGAAATGAGACATTCTTAACACTGTATACCAGCAAGTAACATAGTAGGGACTCAAATTGCAAACTGTTGCTCTCCTCTTCCTCGTGTGCACAATGGTGACTTAATCTGTTTCAGCTGCTGTCTCCATGTCCCATAAATTGTATTGCTTATTAACAACCAAACGTTATTTCTCACTGAGAGATTTGGTGTCTGTGAAAGAGGCCTGCCAACTTCTCATCCTATCTTTGTGTGGTGAAAAGGAATAGATAGCTGCCTGTCTGGGATCTCTTTTATAAAGGTGCTGATTCAAATATTTTATTTATTTATTTTTCAAGCAGAGAGATAGAGAGAGAGAGACTACCTCTTAGACTTCCCTCTCTTGACATCATCTCCTTCAAGCTAAGAATTTGAACCTGTAGATTTAGAGGAACCAAACCATTTGCTCATCAGCAAAAATGCCTGGCAAGGGTCTTCCTATGAAAAGGTCTATACAAATGCTTTCTGAGTTTAATAAAAAAATCTAAATTAATGTTTAGAATGAAACATTATTAAGTGGATCCTATTTGTTCCAACACTTTCTATAGTCTTTTTAAAAATATTTTATTTATTCATTTTCAAGAAGAGAGAGAGAGAGAGAGAGAGAGAGAGAGAGAGAGAGAGAGAGAGAGAGAGCACACCAGGGCCACCACCTTGTGGGTCTGGCTTATATGGGTCCTGGGGAATTGAACCCGGGGCCTTAGGCACTGGAGGCAAGTGCCTTAACTGCTGAGCCATCTCACCAGCCCTCTAGTCTTGAAAAACAACCATTATGAATATTTCTTGGTGTATTTAGTGTTTTAAATGGATTACAGAGAAGTAAAACCTCTGAAAGGATTTGATTTTAACTTACAAGCTTAATTGAAATCACAAACATCCAGTCTAGTTTATTTTCACTTGACTCACTCATTTGTTAAATACTATTCTGTAATTTCTCACCCTCCCAAAGTTGCTTTGTAAGGAGGAACAAACCCTGTGTGACATTTCAGTTAATTATTCTTATAATCTTATTTTTCAGCTTTCAACTGTGCATGCAAAGTGAAGTGATGAACAATTTTCTAGCTAATTTAATTAATTTATGTATCGATTCTGGATAATTTAAATAAATAAAACCACTTTCATTCAGAAAAAAAGAATCACTTACTTATCTTCATTGCCTTGATAATTGGCCGTACTAGCCTTTCAGATTTGCCTGCAGACAAGTCACATTCTAAATCAAGAACCAAGATGTGAAGATGCTGAATTGTCCTAAAAGGAATTTGAAAAATGGAAACTAAAATTACAAATATCTTTCCATTTAAGTTCTTTTCTAATGAATGTTCTAAATATATACATATATGAATACTAATATATAAGTAAGTGCAAAAAGCATTTCCCATATATACTAAAAGCTTATCAACCAATTTTATTGTAAACTTTAATTCTTTGGACTGAAGAGATGTCTCAGCAGTTAAGTGATCTTCCTATGCTAGACTAAAGGTATCAGAGAGCCCGAAACCTTCTGAGCATTAAATCCCCAGAAACCACATAAACAGTGGGAATGGTCACACACTTCTGTGATCCCAGACCTGTGGGATCAGAGACCAGAAAAGAGCTGGGGCTTGAAATGGCAAGTCCTGAAATTATTAAGAGACTCCACTGCATGGAGTCATGGAGGGGACACGAAGTGGCTTTCTCCAGTTGTCCCAGGCAAGACCACAGGATGCCACAAACAAGCACCTGGGGCACTGCATCCACACTTATACATGTTTACACCACACATGCCTTAAACATACACAAAACACATCATACCACACATTTTGTGCACACACAAAACTTAAAATTTTTTATCATATAAAGTCCATGAGCATGTATCTCTATGATTATTTCTATTTATCTACACATCAATTATCATATCTATAATTCAAACTGAATTCATTAAACAAGTTTTTATGAAGTTTTAGTATTATAAGTGTACTTTACCTCTGATATTTTCTCTCATTACAACCATAGAACATTTCAAGTTGCAGTATCTAGTCACCCCACCCAAATGAATCTTCTTCAGCCCTGCTATTCATACAGAGTACATATGGGGACTTGAAAATATATACCTTTAGATTTCACATTACGACAGCGTGACTCACCTTGTCTCATTCTACAATGGTAACAATAAACATTAAATATGCAATCCTCTCCTACATATCAACTACTGTGGAAGAAAATGGTTTTCCTAGCAATAACCCTGAACTCTAAGGTAATGAGCTCTTGACCACTAGGTACTTATAAGCATTATACAGAAATTTAATATACTGCACCCAGAACTCATTTTCTCTGTGCCACTAATGCCCTTTATTTAAATCTATTTGTAGGTTCTCTCTGGCTATAAGCCTTCTGTGAAACATTATTTAAATAAACAAATCACATGAACAGTATATAACTCACTTGTTTCACAAATGTCTTACAAGGGAACAAAGGTCTTCTAATAGGAAAACAGGTCTATCATGCCCAGATGTATAAACAAGCTACATCATCGTCTGTCCACATTTGAAAAGATATTTTCATATTCACAATTTTTTTCCATTTGACTATACCTAATTAAAGTGTGGTTGATATTAATTTATGAAAGACAATTATTGTCACTTCTAATAGAGGTATACCTGAGTTCTAAGCAAATATGGGTTTGTTAATTCTGTATCTATTACTGAAGCATCTATTTATTTTATTTTTTTTTTCTCCACATGATAGATGGACACATTTGCTATTCAGCATTCATTTAAAAAATACTATGTGGGCAGAATGCTAGCATCTTGGCAGTGTGCTATAGGACAATAAAATTCATTTAAAAATGAATTTTATTCAGGACAAACTTTGCCACTTGTTTGTAAATCAAATAATTTTAATGTAAGGTTTATGTTTTATTTGATGGAAAATGACAAAGAAGGTCTTGGGTTAAAGGTTTAAAATGACAATTTAGATTAAGACTGGCATTGTTTATCTCACTTAACCAGAACTTATCTCACTCTCCATTGGGGATTCTGTTTGTATTTTTCAGAAAGCAATGAGAACATTTGACAACCTAATTCCGCCAACAGGACCTGAGATAATGGAGGAGACGAACCACCCATAACTCACCATCGAGATAATGGTTAAAAATGCAATCCTCTCCTACATATCAACTACTGTGGAAGAAAATCGTTTTCCTGGCAATAACCCTGAAATGTAAGGTAATGAGCTCTTGACCACTAGGTACTTATATGCATTATAAGCATTATACAGAATTTTATTATATTGCACCCAGAACTCATTTTCTTTGTGCCACTAACACTTTAAGGAAGTTGCGAGATGAGCAAAAGAGCTTCCTAGAGGGTACATCAGATAATCTATGAAACGATAAGAAAGACAGACACTGAGGATGCCCCTCATAGTCCAAAACAGATCCAGAGATTCTTAAGTGTTGGGACCCGGCTTGGCTATATGCCTGTGGGCTAAGTTTTAGAATATAATATAGCCATATGAGGTGACTTACTCCTTTTGGTCCGAGCCCCAAGCATGGTAACTCATGCCTTTTGAATGCTCATAGCTTTGTTCCTGTTTCCTAAGCTCCCTTGTCATAGAGATAGACAATACAATGCATCCTTGGGTTATATATGTGTGTGTGTGTGTGTGTGTGTGTGTGTGTGTGTGTGTGTGTGTGTGATGGATATTGGAATAAAGTTTGAGATTTGCTTTGACCTATCTCCCAGCTGCTTGTGATTGTCCAGCTGCCACGCTCACCTTTCCTCGATTGAGCCAGGTCTCCTGCTGGCCAGAGAGACAGAGGCATGCTTCGCAGGGGGCCAGGGACCCCTGCAGTAACCAACATCTGGCGCCGGAACATGGACTTGAAGTCCTCTTAATCCCCCACCCAACTGGTTTGTCTTGTATCTCGCTGCTTCTCCCAGTCAAAAATACCAGAGGAGCCCCCTGTTCATCGAGTGCCAATCGGAATCAGGTGAGTGAGACCCACATTTGGCCAATGGGTAACCCAACAGGGAAGTCAGGACCCAGCGCTCAGGGCACTGTGCTTATGGCAGAAGATCAGGCCTGGAGGTCTGAGACACAGACCACAGCCCCAGGAAAGTCACAAATAATGCTAATAAGGCCTGCATTCATAGTATCCTAGCAACGATTGGTCATGTATAAATTATTTAGATTTATTTAAGCTTACTTAAGTATAATTTAATAGACTTAACTTAAATTAATTTATAAGGCTTTTTCTCTGTCTATACAGATGTAAAAGTGAGTTAAACCTCGTGGTGCATGCAATGCCTCTCATATTTATGGATTTGATACAAGAAATTCTCCGGTTTGGGTTATAATATGTCTGCTATTTTCTCTAATTATATGTGCCACAGAAGTGATATCTTTCATCCAGTCTAAATGCAGGTTTCTGCCTTGTCAGAAATCCAGGTGCAGGCCCCCTGGGGCTGAATAACAATGGTCACTTGGGGCTAATCCCAGAGAGTACAGCTTTTTGTTTGTAGGAGACCAGCAGCTTAAAAAATTGATTTTTGCCTTTATTTTGAGTTTTGCCTCTTTTGGTTATTAGTCTTTGTTGCCTATGGACTAAGGAATCCGATATGGCCATGAGGCCTTTTCCCAAGAGATGGCTGAGACCCCATGGGACTTTAAGGGAAGGCCCTGCAGGCTGAATTCAATTGATTTGATTTCTGGTCAATTTATAATTAGTTTGGTTTTTGGTCAATTTATAAAGCTTTTTTCCTCTATAAAAGCCTTGTAATACATGTGATAATTTCACAGAGCTGAAGCAGGACTATGGCATATATTATTTTTTCAGTCTACCTCAATCAGCTTTAAAAATCCTATCAATGTTGATTTGTCAGAGATATTAAAAAACTATCAAGATAGCAAAATTGTTCCAGGTATAATAAAGGTAAAAGTTATATCAGGGACCATTATGTTTTGCCTATACTTAATATATATATTATAGAACTTATTAATAGCTTATTTATGAGGTATCTTGCACCAATAGATTCTAAAATCTATGGTTATCTCTATACTAATAAATATTATTAAACATATGGGTTGCTAATTTTCTTAACATTGCATTCATAGAGATAATGCATATTTCACATTAATAAGGATGTCTAATTCTTATTACTTATTTTATATAATTTAATAAAGTCAGATTGATATGATTTCTCTAAATTCTATAAAGGATAAGTATGTGTTGGATGCCAATTTTCCTATAAAAGCCAGTTCTATGTACTGGTTCTCAATCTTGGACTAAACAATAAAAGAAAAATCAAGATATTATTGCGCTCAATCTGACTCTGTATTCAAAAGAGCTCATTGGCTACAGATCCAGAGACAGACACATTTCCCAATACTTCCTAATAAACTAGTCTGGCCAACTGGTTTATTGATGAATGTAAGGGAAATAACACAGGGAGATTTATGTCCTCTTTGTGAAGCTAGAGTCCATGATTGTATGGGTAAACTGAGGCAAAAGAAAAAAAACATAAGGTTTCTTTTCTCATCTATTGCTCGGTGGTTGGAGACATTGTCTACTGTAGGTGCTGTATGTTTTCTGCTTGCTTATAAATAAAAAAGGGGGGAGAATGCCCTTAAAAAGTGTCTTATTTATAGGTCTATGTTAAGGATTGGGCTGTTCAATGGTTAGAGATACTCTTTAATAGTTATTCTCATTTGGCAAGTACAAATTTCTATATATAGTGGTTGCTAAAGATATTTGCTTAGTCTTTTAATAAAAAAATTAATTTTGGGGTTTTGCAAAAAGACTAGTCATAGCAAGTTTTAAAAGAAGTGACTGCCACAGGTCAGCTTTAAGTACTAAATGATTCTCTAGTCTAAGTTTTTATCAAACAGAGTACAACTGTTCTTTTGCTTGTGAAACCATATAAACTGACCACTGCTACCACTGGACTTGATCACTCCAGTTATAGCTATTGGCTCAGTGAATAGGTTGTTTTGGGGTTGACAAATGTACAAAAATAACTCTTAAGGTACTCACCCAGGCTAACTATATTTCTTTGTCAGTATGTAATTTATTGGACAAATTAAGTTTTCAAGATAAAGGTTGCTTACTAATATTAATCTTCTAAAATAAGTTTCTCACATCTAAAAACATTGTGGGCTTAAATGGTTTCTATTTGTTCATGCTAATGCTATCAGATGGTCATCATTGGACTTTAGTCAATGTGGCTTCTATCCTCCTATTAGATACATGTTTTGGAATAACTTAATTAAATTTTTATATAATTTCTGTCATAGATTAAACATAATTGTCTTATGTTTATAAGAATCATTACTATATAGAAGGTTAATTAAGGCCTAATGTTAAGCTAACAACATTGGTTGTCACATGTTTTCTTTTTCAAAACCAGATTGATATTAGAACTCGGCTGTTCTAATTCAACAATGCCCAGACTCTACTTTATTGTGGGTAATCACAGAGTCTCTATCTGAGATATTATTTCAACAATTATCTTATTTCGTGTACTTAAACTAACTCTTTAAGACATATTCCCTACTCCAGGGTACAACTTCAGACATCTGAGGAAAACTATTTCAGCCTCTACAGTTTGAGTTTCCAAACCTTCCTAAATAATTGGTATGTTTTCAAGCATAGATGCTATCTTTGTAGACTGTTCTTGATCTGGTGACTTCCAGGTTAGTTCTCTATATTTGGACTTATTGCTAAAAATGCTGCCAAAACTATGTTTTGTCTATAGTAACAATCATAAGATATTGTAACACTTGTGCTGTTATTAAGATAAAATGCTGTACATATCTCTTCTTTATAACTCTATTAAATATGTCTTATGCTTTGCAAGCCATACAGGAACCATCTCAGACTACATCAGAGGCTATGATACCATTCAATAAACAATTCTGGGTATGAAGTTTCCACGGTGGACAGCAACCTGACAGTGAACCACTCTCCACTGGACACCCTATGTGAATCACTCCCCACTTCTGGGGGGAGTCACCCCACCTCCTGCCTCACAATGTGAGGCAGGACAAAATCTTGGCAATGTATGATATGGCTATTGGGCCTTTCTCATGGGCCTTAGTTAGGGACCCCTCCCCTCTCTGAGGGATGCCCCCAGTTGCCTTAACTTTGTGTCCTATTCAGCAGGAAAAAGACAAGAGAGAGATTTCTTTGTCCCCATTTCCGAACAGCAATTGGGGTGCCCTCAAGAGAGGGGGAAATTATATAAGTTTAGGAGTGAGACCCCACACAAGGTTGCCAAGGACCTGGGAGAGGATTTGGCTGTGTCTTTCCCATTGGGGAGACCTGCCCCACATGAGTAACCACTTGTGGATGATACCCGCAAAGCAAGACCCTTGTGCTTCCTTACAGGAATGTGGGGACCCTTGAGGATGAAAGCTGCCTCCCATGTCTTCTAAAGGTCCAGAGTGCAGTCATCTTTACAACCGACAGGACTTGAAGCAATCACTCCCAAATCTATGCAGCCGGAATGATGCCCTGCCCCCACAGAAGCACCCTGCCCCCGCAGGCCATCTCCCCACTCTGCTGAGAAGGACAAGAAGCAGCTACCCTGTCATTTGCCCTAAGACTTGATTTTGCTAGAGCAGAGACGGACTTTACATCTATAACAGTCTAATCAAAACTCCCTTCAAGTGGCTGTTAAAATCTTTGCCTGGAGTGGTCCTCCAAAATAGACAAGGACTAAATGTGTTATGTTATTTCTTGGGGGTGAAAAAGTATTATACTGTTTTATGTTACTTCTTAGTGAAGGGGAGACTAAAGAAATATTGTGCTTTTGTATTATACTTTTGTTAATCATACAGGAGTTAGTGTAGATTCCCTTAAAAAGTTTAAACAGAATGTAAACCAACAATAGGGGCTCAGAGAGCAGGGTAAAGCCTCCTCAATCTTGGTTCATACAGTCTCCATGACTAGGCTAATTGCTTTTAAGTCAGTGAGATACAGCTCATGGCACTAAGGGCCCAATTTTGTTTTCCCCAATAGTAATTTTCTCTCAGGATATGAGGGGCCCACTTTGGAGGCTTGCTCCTTGTTCTGGGTTTGAGGGGTTCTGTTTGGAGCTAATCTCCCCCACAACTATGACAAGTATGAGGTGGTCCCAGGGTGTGTGGCCAAACTCTCCCACATACAAACTAAAAAGGGTGAAATGTTGGGACCCAGCCTGGCTATATGCCTGTGGGCTAAGTTTTAGAATATAATATAGCCATATGAGGTGACTTACTCCTTTTGGTCCGAGCCCCAAGCATGGTAACTCATGCCTGCCTTTTGAATGCTCATAGCTTTGTTCCTGTTTCCTAAGCTCCCTTGTCATAGAGATAGACAATACAATGCATCCTTGGGTTTTTTATATATATATATATATATATATATATATATATTTGTGATGGATATTGGAATAAAGTTTGAGATTTGCTTTGACCTATCTCCCAGCTGCGTGTGATTGTCCAGCTGCCGCGCTCACCTTTCCTCAATTGAGCCAGGTCTCCTGCTGGCCAGAGACAGAGGCATGCTTCGCAGGGGGCCAGGGACCCATGCAGTAACCAACATTAAGATCTCAACAATAAAGCCGGCTTAAAACTAACCCACCATGACTCAAGGAAATTTGCATAAGTGATGGCAGAAAGAATGTAAGAGTCATGGCAAGGGAGAATATCTAGAGACAACCCCCCCCCAGCAACAACAACACACACAAACACACAAACAAACAGGCTAAAGCTCATGCAATCCTACTGAGGAGGGCCATCAGTGAGTTGGGGCCAGGGAGGAGAGAGATGGGAGCACCAACACAAGACTTGTTCATACTGTGTGTCTAATTATTAACGATAAATAAATTTTCAACCATAAAATTAAAGATAAAAAGAACTGATTTTGGAAAATATAAACTACTGAATATATTCAGATTTACTTTTGACTACTCTATATTGCTAGTGAAAAATCAAATGATAAATGAACCAAATTATTAACATATACATAGTAGTTTGGAGACCCCTTAATCACTAACCTTTGATCATATGACCCACTGACTAAATAAGAAAACTTCATTTAAATTTTCAGACAACTAATTAGTCTAAGGCTCACCTGGGTAACATACGATTCTGTCTCAAAAGCATCAACACAGCTTCCCTTATCTACAGATCTTCCACTTATATCATTTTCATATATTGAATCAAATTTTTGTTTTTGAATATTTTTCCTATCATATATGTATAAATGTATACTTAATGCATATTAATTATATTTAACTATATTAAAATAATTATAATTAAATATAAGTAAATAAATATAATTATAGTTAACATATACTAATTATAGTTAATTCAATAGTATACCTATGTGCTTTGATGTCTTTCCAAAACCAAAAGTTTAACTTTGATATTTCCAGTTGACCATGATTTTTATCAGAAATTGATCCTGTATTATAAGAATAGAAAATTCTTTGGTGGGGGAGATGTGTTGATGGTTAAAGGTGCTTGTTTCCAAAGCTTTCCTCCCCAGGTTCAATTCCTCAGTACTCATGTACTCATGTAAAGCTAGAAGCACAAAGGTGTACATGCTTTTGTAGTTTATTTACCTCCTCTCTCTCTCTCTCTCTCTCTCTCTCTCTCTCTCTCTCTCTCTCTCTCTCTCTATCTATCTCAACCTCTGTCATAGTCAGCTGAGATGAATCTCCAAACCACGCACAATTATGGGAGGAAAATATTTATTGAACAGATCCAGGGGAAGAAGTTAAGGGAAAGCTGGCCCCCTTTCACAGAAGCAACAGAGACAGAGACAGAAGCCCACCACCAGCACCAAGCAAGCACACTGTAACACACTGTGATTCACAAAATGCAGATCTCCAGACCAGGGCTCTTCTTTTGCATATCTATCCTTAGTATTTTACATCCAAATTAGAAAGGGTCAGTCCCCAGGAGGCTAGGCCAAAGTGGCACTTCCTCTAGCCAGGAGCTTGGAAACAATTAATAATTTTAATAAATCCTTAATTCTTTTGGGGGACATTATTCAAACTACCACAACCTCCCTCCCTACCTCCTTGGTAATAAATAAGCAGGTAATATTAAAATATAGAGTAAACAATGTCTCAACATAAGTGAAAACCTCACGTGACTCCCATGAAGATGCATGTATCTAGTCACTACTTGAGGCTGCATAAGTGATTCATGGCTCTCAGTGCTTTCAATTTAAAATCGACCAGCATGTTGGTCAATAAGGCCACATTTTCAGTGGTTATGCTGAGCCACTAAGTGAATGTATGAGGCTTGCTAACACAAGCCACCTCCTAGGATACAGGGGACTCCTTGGATGGATGACTTTGGGTTGAACATCTGGCATTAGCTTTAGTCTCCATTCACCATCTGCTTTTCTGTTCTTATCCTATTGTTAGAAGTCAGATATGCAGGAAGGTCTAGTGAACTCAGAGTCTTCACATACTTTCTCATCTTCCATCAGTAGATTCCCATCCGTAAGTCTCCACACCTAATCTCATCTTCCTGTCTGCCTTAGAGGGGAGTATAAGTCAAAATGGAATTGAGATATTAGGATGAAATTTGGGGCTCAGTCATTTTTTTACCCCAAATGCTAAAATAAAATCCAACAGTGATGCATGGGGCAGTAGAATCAGAAGATAATATAAAGTTGTTAAAAATATTGTCTTTAATGTCTTAAAAAATGTTCAGATAATGGAGAGGAATCTTTTTAAATGTCTTTATTATGAATAAGTACATACATTGCATGAGCAAATCTTATGAAGGTGTCCCCATTTCCCTCATCTCTGTCTCCTACCCAGTGGGGTACTTCCTCAGTGTGCATATTGGATCTGTCCATAGATTAGGAGGATATGAACATCACCAGAGGTAGACAGCTTTTCTTCCCCCTTTTGTGAGTTGTTGCTGAGGGAGGCAAAACCTAGATATTCTCCCCACCATGGTTCTTACATTCTTTCCGCCCCTCTTCCCCTCAGTTCCTTGAGTCATAGAGGGTGAGTTTTCAGTCTGCTTTATTGTTGAGATCTTAAGTGTCTCCGGATCTTTGCTCTGGGTTGTGTTGGGTATTTTTGGTGTCTGCTTCCATTGACCTTTCATGGGTTATCAGATTGCTGTGGTGATTTTCCTGTTTGTCTGGTCACTTTCTCATAGGTTTCATTTGGGCCCTTTGTGAAGGCTAGGTATAGTTTGTCTCCTGCAATGAAATCAGCCATCATCCAATGCCTTGTTGGTAGAATTGAGTTGTTCCCGGCTCTCTCACTGCCTTCTGAAAAATACAAACAGAATCTCCATCTGAGAGTGAGAGCAATATAGGTTAAATCAGACAACATTGCTATTTTGGCTAGCTCCTAATGGGTGTGAACCCTCTGAAGCTCTCTGGTAGTGGAAAAATTCCCCTAGTACCTCAAGATCTTGTTCCCCATAAGATTTTCCCATGGATCCCAGTTTGAGTTAGGAGTTCCTTGTCACTAAGCAGATCTCTTAGCCAATCAGTTGATTACCCTCCTTTGGTTTAGTGTCACTATTGCACAGATGAGCATTTTTTGACTTGCTGGTCTCTTACATATAGCTGTGTGCTCAGTATTCTTGTGAGAACTTTCTATATTGTATATCAGTGGTCTCTGCTTTCTCCAAATATCATTGAACAATTTCCCCTGGAAGCTCATGCAACGCCTACACATGCTACCATCTGGGAACTGGTTACCATTCTGAATCTAGCAGGATCTCTTGGCATTGTTTGATGTCATTCTGTGATTTCTTCAGCAATAGGGTCTCACATAGTCCTGGGACAGATATTAAAGAGCTCAGAAGTCTGTCATGTTTTGGGGACCTCATGGGTCTCTTTGATCAATAGCTCAGTGTGGGAAGGAACCAAAAACTGTGACATGTAGATGCAGGCCTGAGCAAATATTCTTGTGGTTAGGCTTCCTCCCATTCTGTTCATGGTCCCTTATACCTGGTGGTGCCCACAGCTTCCTTGGGAGCTTACTGTATAAAAGAAGGGTTTTATGGTGTCAATTCATTATTAGTTTAGTTTAATGTATGAGTCTCCCGCACTAAATCCCTCTCCCAGCCTCCCAGTTACCCCCCCCCCAATTCTTTTCATTCCCTTTTACAATCTTTCCATTCACTGACAGATATTCTTAATGCTCCAGTTTAACATGGTTGGGAACCACATATGAGGGAAAATATGTAGCACTTGGCTCTTTGCTTTTGTGTGTGGTCACTAAGAATGATATGCTCCAAGTCTGTCCATTTTTCTTTAAATTTCAGTATATCCTTTTTCCTTTCAGCTGCGTAGAATGCGATAGTGTACATGTACCACAACTTTGATATTCATTCATTCAGTGATGGGCATTTGGGTTGATTCCAATTCTTTGCTATTATGAATGAAGCTGTTATAAACAAGGTTGAGCAAATGTCTCTGTGCTTTAGTGAGGAAACTTGAGTATAAATGCTCAGTAGAGGGATAGCTGGATCCTCAAGTAGGTCTATAATCCATCCTGTTCAGGAGCCTCCACACTGCTTTCCATAGTGGTTTTACAAGCTCACATTCCCACCAGCAGTGAATAATGGTCCCCTTTTCCCCACTCCTTGTTAGCATATGTTGTTGGTAGATTTTCGATTGATTGCCATTCTTACTGGAGTAAGATGGAATCTCATGTTTTGATTTGGATTTCTCTGATGATTAATGACACTGAACATTTTCTGAAATGGGAGTTGGCCATTTGTACTTCTTCCTCTGTGAATTCCCTGTTGAGTTCAGTCCACCATTTTGTGACAGGGCTGTTCGAAACTTTATTATTTAATTTTTGAGCTCTTTATACGTTCTAGATATTAGACCTCTATCTGTATTGTAACAGGCAAAATTAACTCCCATTTTTATGGTGGTCTGTTGGCTTTGCGTATGGTATGCTTGTCTGCACAGAAGCTTTTTATCTTGATGAGATCCCATTGATTACATGATTGTTGCACTTCCTGGGCTATGGGAGGTTTGTTCCGAAGATTTTCCCTATTCCTATCTAATAGAGATTTCCCCCAATTTTTTCTTCCAGGGTTTTTAGATTTTCAGGTCTTAAGTTGAGGTCTTTGATCCATTTGGAGTTGATTTTTGTACATGGTGAGAGAAGGGGGTCTAATTTCATTTTCTTGCAAGTATTTTTCCAATTTCTCCAGCACCATTTGTTAAAGATGCTCTCTTTACACCAGTTAACATTGTTGGCCTCTTTGTCAAATATGAAGTAAATATAGTTGCTGAGCTTAGGGCAGGGTCTTCAATTCTGTTCCATTGGTCTACCTGTCTATTTTGTGCCAATACCATGTTTTTTTTTCCTTAGGAGGGCTTTGTATTATATCTTTAGGTTGGGTATGGTGATACCACCTGATGTGCTTTTTTACTAAGGATGGCTTTGGATATCCAAGTTCTTTTGCCATTCCAAATAAATTTGGAGATTATTTTTTCTATGTCTTCAAAGAATGAAGCTGGTATTGTTACTGGTATTTCATTAAATGTGTATGTAGCTTTTGGAAGTATTGCCATTTTCATCATTTTAATTCTACCTATCCAGGAGCATGGGCGATCTTTCCATCTTTTCACCTCATCCTTAATTTCCTAATGAAGCATTTTTCATGTTTTCATTATACAAGTCTTTCACCTTCTTGGTTAGTGTTATTCCAAGGTATTTGATTTTATGTATGGCTATTGAAAATGGGACTGTTTTGCTGATTGCTTTTTCTGTATGCATGTCATTTGCATAAAGGAAAGCTACTGATTTTTGTGTTTTAATTTTGTATCCTGCCACTTTGCTGAAGGAATTTATCACCTTCAGGAGTTTACTGATACTATTCTTTGGGTCTGTTATGTATAGGATAATGTCATCTGTAAAAGAGATAGTTTCACTTCTTCCTTCCCAATTTGTATCCCTCTTACGTTTTCTCCTATATTATTGTATTGGCTAGAATTTCAAGGACTATGGTGAAGAGCAGTGATGAAAGTGGACACTACTCTCTTGTTGCCAAATTTAGTGGGAACTCCTTGAGTCTTTCACCATTGAGTATTATTTGGGTTTAGTAATTTTGTATATGGCCTTAATTATGTTGAGGTATAAGCCCTATATTCCAAGTCTTTAAAGTGTTTTGATCCTGAAGTGGTTTGTATTTTGTCAAAGGCTTTCTCTGCATTGATTGAGATGACCATGTGGTTTTGTGGTTAAGTTTATTAATATTGTGGATTATGTTGTTTGATTTCCATATGTTGAATCAACCTTGCAACCCTGAGATGAAGTATACCAGGTCGAGGTGGATAATACTTTTAATGTGTTATTGAATTTGGTTTTCAAGGATTTTATTCAGAATTTTTACATCTAAGTTTATCAGGGGTATAGGTCTATAGTTTTTTTTTCAGGATTTATCTTTGTCTAGTTTAGGTATTAGACTGATGCAAGCTTCATAGAAGGAGTTAGGAAGTATTCCCTGTTCTCCAACTATTCTACAAAGCTTCAGAAAGTTTCAAGCAGGGGTTGCTGCACTAATATCTGACAAAATAGACTTCAAACCAAAATCAATTCAAAAGGTCAACCAAGGACACTTCTTACTCATTACTGGAACAATCCAACAAGAAAATATCACCATCATAAACATGTATGCACCAAATACAGGTGAACCACAGTTCATAAAGCAAAAACTAATGGAAAACAAAGCAAAAATAAACTTCAAGTCCATCATAGTTGGAGACTTTAATACACCACTATAATTTTTAGACAGATCATCAAAACAGAAGGTCAACAGGGAAATAATAGAACTCAATAATACCATAGATCAACTAGACCTAACAGATATATACAGAACATTTCATCCCCATTCTACATTCTTCTCAGAAACTCATGGAACCTTCTCCAAATAGACGACATATTAGGACATAAAACATGCTTCAACAAATTCAAGACGATTGAGGTAGCACTCTGTGTCATATTGGAACACAATGCATTGAAGCTGGAAATAAACAATGAGAGAGCAAACAGAAATCACCCTAACTATTGGAGATTGAACAATTCACTATTAAGTAATGAATGGGTCATTCAAGAAATTAAATTGGAAATTGAAAAGTTTCTTGAACTAAACGATAATGAAAATACATTATACCAGAACCTATGGGACACAATTAAGGCAGTATTAAGGGAAATTTATAACACTGAATGCCTTCATAACAAAGACAAAGAGATCACAAATTAATAACCTAACTAACCAGCTAAAGTCATTGGGAATATTAGAACAATCCCAACTTGAGAGCTCAAGACGAAAAGAAATAATTAAGATCAGAGCAGTTAAACCTAGGAGGGTAACAAAGGGCTTACTGACTGGCTGAGATTAAAATAGTGACAAGGAACCCTTAACTGGAACTGGGATCCATGGCAAAATCCTATGCGGACCAAGACCTCGGTGTCCTAGGGGAATTTTCTACTACCAGAAAGCTACAGAGAGGCTACACACATTAGGAGCTAGTCAAAATAGCAATATTGTCTGATTTAATCTATATTGATCTCACTCTCCAATGGAGATTCTGTTTTTATTTTTCAGAAGGCATTGAGAGAGTCAGGGACAACTCAATTCCACCAATAAGACTTTGGATGATGGCTGACCTCCTGGCAGTTGACAAACCTAGCCTTCACACAGGACCCAAATAAAACCAATGAGAAAGTGACAAGACAAACAGAAGACCAATCACTACAGCAAGTCTGATAACTTATTAAAGGTCAATGGAAACAGACACCAATAATACCAACACAACCCAGGGCAGAGATCCAGAGATACTCAAGATCTCGACAACAACACAGACTCAAAACTCACCCACTATGAGTCAGGGAACTGAGTGGAAGAGGAGTTGGCAAGATTGGAAGATCCATGGTGGGAAGAATATCCAGAGACATTGCCCCCATCAGCAACAATACAAAAAGGGGGAAGAAAAAAAAAGAAAGATAAACTGGCTCCCTCTGGTGCAGTTCATACCTCCTAACCTATGGACAGATCCAGTATGCACATCAAGAATATACCCCAGTTGGTAGCAGACAGAGAGGAAGGAAATAGTAACACCTTCACAAGATTTGCTCATTCAAAAAAAATATATATATATTCATAATGAAGATATAAAAATTAAAAATAAATATTTATAGTTATTACTTTGCCTGTTGTCCCACTGGGAGATGTTGTCCTTCCTGTCTCTTAAGTTATTGTTTCTGTAGTTACCCTTTTGCTAAGGTACATAGTAAAATGCCTACTAACTGATGTATTACCATACTTCCAGGACACTTTCCAGAAGCTGTTATCATTTGTCAGAGGTAATTTAACCTTCTCTTCAAGAGGAAGCAAACTATGTGGCCATCTTCCACTAATCATTGTCCCATCATAACTCTGATCAGACATATACAGAAATCCAGACCCAAGAAGGATGTGATAACCAATATTATGGACTTATTAGAAGTGAAGCATAGTTTCATATTTCTAAGTTAATCACCAAGAGCTTCTGCATTTTACATACATGAGGGTGAAGGTTATTTGGAAAGCAGTATGAAAGAAGTTAGTGAGCTGTTTCACTCATTTCACCTGCAGCTATGGGCTACTGTTCATCCTAACATCTCACTTCTAGTTTCTAAATTCCCTTCAGGGAAGATAGCCTCTGGAGATTATGCAGTAGCTAGCCTCAAACTTCCTAAGGATATGTGAAGCACAAGTTCACTGTGGCAACATAGAATATACCACTCAGCATCCTGTAGGAAATCTGGCTCACATGCTGAAGAATATAGCATAGCATATACACTCCCTAGCATTGTGCCAGGAAGTAGCAAGCACACATGATACTCTCAAATGATTGATAGATGTCAGAGTTTCTGTGCATATATATTTGTTTGAACATATGTGCATGTTGTAGTGCCCTTCTGGTTGATGGCACACAAAGCACCCAACCAGAAGCAGCTTATAGGAGGAAGGGTCTATTTTAGTTATATTACCAATGAGAAACTCCATTATGGGAGGAGGAAGGTGTGACATGACCAGAGAGGTTGGACATCACCTCTGCCACAGCAGGTGGAAAACAGCAGCAGGAGAGTAAGTAGGATTCAAGGATAAGGAACAGGCTATTATAACTATGAGACTCCCTCCAATAACACACTTCCTCAAGTCAGGCTCCACCTCTCAAATTGCCATTAGCTGGTGACCTACCATAAAAATATATATATATATATATATATATATATATATATATATATATATATATATATATATATATATATGAGTTTATTGGGGACATCTAATTCAATCCACCACAATCCACCCCTGGCTTCCATAAACTCATGACCATCAATGATTCAAAATGTAATGAATTCAGTTCAACTTTTAAATTCCCTGTATTTCTTTCAATCCCGGGACTGAGCTGTATGGCCAAAAATAATTATGACACGAAGTAAACATTCACACTGCCAAAGATGGCATTACACAGAAACATTAACCAATACAAGACCTAAAACAGAATACAGTATGCCTCTCATATAAACTACTTCTAGCCCAGTCAGGGGAAATCTCTTTCTTCCCCCTCCAAAGCCAAGCCTGAGCAGTCTATGGTTATTTCTACATTTTAGTTTTTCAAACCTTACCAGAATGGTCCATCAAACTGCTTATAGCCCTGTAAGTCACCTCTTAGGCCAAGGGTTGACCCCCCCCGCCCCATAAATTAGTTATAAAATGTTAAAACACACACAGTTAGGTTTCTAGCAGCAATGTCCCTCCCTCCACTGGTACCTATTTTCTGTGACATTTACCTTCTCAATACTGTCCCAAAGCACCCAATAAGAAGCAGGTTATGGGAATAAAGCATTTATTTTAGCTTACAATCTGTAGCAGAAACTCTATGATGGTGGGAAAAGGTGTGGCTTAAGCAAAGGCTGGATATCACCTCTGCCACAGCAGGTGGAAAAGAGCACTAGAAGAGTAAATAAAGCATTAGCCAAGAGGAGCTAGCTATAACACCTTGAGCCCACTCAACAACACACCTCCTTCAGCAAGAGTCAATTCAAAACACAGGAATTGTTGGAGGACACCTAATTTAAACCACTACTATGTGTGTGTGCCTGTGAGTGTGCATGTGTGTGTGCATGTGTGTGTGCATGTGCGTGTGAGCGTGTGTGTGCGTGCATGAGTGTGTGTGCACACGTGTGTGACTTGTGTGCATGTATGAATGTGTGTGTATTCACTCTTTACCATAGCACACTGATTTTTCATGTGTAAATGTCACTCCTGATTTTTAAATAATGTAAACAAATTATGTTTATTCTTTCTTTTGGACTTCTATCACTGTTCTTAAAATAGTCTCAAAAGAAGAAACAAATAAATTACCAGATTATACATTTTTTCCTATAAAAATAACAGTTTTGGAAGTAAGTAAAATGTTGGCATGCTTAGTTAAATTTAGTTATACCATGAGATGGTGAAGGCTTTTTAAAATGATGATCTTATACAAATTATTTTTTTTTACATTTCAGTAATCAGGAATAGGAGAGATATTTGTATAGTCTGGAAAATAAACAATTGTACAATTTGTTGTTTGATAACTGCTTACTTTTCAAGTAAATTATTTATCTAAGGAATACATATTATATTACATAGCATGTAACATAACTGTATTTTTTAAATATTCAAATCAGTTTATACTGTATATGTAATGATGGTCATACAAAGCCTCTACTAATGCTTCATAAATTTTCTTATAAATTATTCCACAAATTTTTTTAATAAGAAGGAAGTTATTGGACTGGAGAGATGGTTTAGCAGTTAAGGCATTTGCCTGCAAAAGGGAAAGATGGACCTCAGTTTAATTCCCCAGTACCCACTTAACATAAAGCCAGATGCACAAGGTGGTGCGGTGGTGCATGTGCCTGGAGTTCATTTGTAGTGGATGGAGGCCCTTGTATGTCCAATCTCTCTCCTCTCTCTCTCTCTCTCTCTCTCTCTCTCTCTCTCTCTCTCTCTCTCTCTCTCTCTCTCTTCCTCTTTCTCTCTCTCACTCTCCCAAATAAATAAAATATTTTCAAAAAGAAGACAGTTATTGGAAAATTAAAGAGAAAGAAAAACAACCATTATGAATAAGAAAATTATAGAAAATCATTCATAGATGAGGAGCAATTGTTTAAAGTTAGACATAAATTAATCATATCCTTTTAAAAGTCTAACTTAATTTCTCTACTGTCAGTACACCATACTCATCACATACAAGTAACTGATATTAGAATGTTTTGTGTGATAAAGGTATCAACAAATATGATGAAAAACACTATTTCTAACCACAAGTTTCTCAAAGAGCATAATTAAATGTCAACTACAAGTATGATTACATGTCTAGGAAGTATACTAAGTTCAAGTTGATTACGGAGACATTCTGTCAAAATAATGAGCCTGAAAATACAGGCAGGAAAGAACAGACTGAGAGCAGATATAATGTTTCAAGAAAAGTGTTCTAACCTAAATTTCTTCCAGCACTCTTTGGGTGATTTATGATCAGTTTCATTTATGACCCTTACCCAAGCGGCTGATTGTCATAAATGAGCATACCTATCTTGCAAATTGTTTCTTGAGATAAACATAACATAGATGTCTAGATACCCTGCTAATAAACACCTTTGCTGAGTGAGGAGTCATGAGGCATATGCTGCAATGCTGTAGTTGTCTGAGATGGCTCCTCTCACACCATGACACTAAGATCCAATAACAATGCTGTTATTCTAGATATTGTTAAAATTACCAATGAGCACTATTGTTTGCTATTTTCTCAAGATGAAAGAAACAAACACCCTACATTTATATTATTATCAGTGTTGTAGTTACTTTCACATTGCTAGGATAAAGCACCTGACCAAAAAGAGCTTGTGAGAGGAAAGAGATTATTTTGGTTTATAGACTCAAGAGGAACCTCCATGATGGTAGGGGAAAGATGATAGAGCAGAGTTTGGATGTCACACCCACGCCAACATCAGGTGAACAGCAGCAGCAGGAGAGTGAGCTGAATTCAAGGGAGAGCTAGGAATCACACCACTAAGCCCACCCCCAACAACACACCTCCACCAGTGAGGTTCCTTATCTCCAAAATGCCATCATTTGGGGCCTAAACATTCAAAACACATGAGTTTATGGGTAGGTGATGGAAGGGCACCTAATTAAAACACCATAATCAGCTTTATAATTTCTCATTGAAGACCACAACTATCAAATAATTTATTTATGATCATGTACCTTCATTCACATCACCTTTTAGCATTAACTCTTACCAATCTTTTCACTGCACTTAGAGCTTCTTGATTACCTGTTTGCTAATCCTGATTTAACAAGGCAGCTACACAGCTGAAGATCGTGATCTCTACTTTGACAGATCTTGTGACTTAAGTAGTACTATGTAACTCAACCCAGTATATTATCTTGAAATTTTAAAAAGAATACATTAACCTCTCATACTTAACTTCCTAATGTATTTACCCCATGTTGTATCTTTGCTTCACTAGCAAAGGATAAATTAATAATTGTAGATGTGTAGCTCACAAAGTTCTATAATGCAAAAGGATGCTCACTTCATTTATGCCAAACATCATTAAAACAAGGTGGCTCAGTGAGGTTCAGAATAGTATGCTAGTCTCTGTTTCTGTGAGCAAAGTGATTGTCTTCCAGTTTGACACAATTCTCATTTGAAATGCTTGTTGCTGTCTCATAGACTTGGAAAGATTAACAAAATAATGATTTGATCGTGTAATAACCATAAAGAATGAATGCCAATTCTTTCTTTTGTGAGTCCTTTGTTACTGTTCCTATGAGATTCATGTTTGGAGGTGCTTTAATCTCAGATGTCACAGCCTGGCTTTTATAGAGAACTTTTCTAAGAATTTGAGGAAGAGAAGAAAGAGTTTTGATCAATGTGGGCTATATAAAATCAATGTGTACAGGCTGAGGGGACTTTCCTTAGCTCCTAGAACTGTACTTGATGGAATGCATGTTTTCCCCCATTGCAAATTACCCTTTATCTGTCTTCATACTTTTTTAGTGTCATTACACAAAGTTCTATAGGTGACAGTTCTAATTTCCCTTTCTGCCCTGCTCACTCTCGGTGGTGCAGTGTAGGGATTTAAAGGTGTCAGCACCAGAGAAGGAAATGCCAGGTTTGTTGCCAGAGGACTTCCTGCCTTTCCAGATGTACTTGTGTTCTTAAGACAACTTGGGCTTTTCCATTAGAATATGAAAATAGGTTCTTCTTGCTTTAAATTGAAACAAAATGGTGACGTTTCATTTTAGTTCTCAAAAATATGATAGTAACAAGATCCTGAAAGGAAAGATGTGAGACTATTTTCAAACATTGTATGTGGAGTTTTTCTTCTGCAAAAAAGGCCTGGCATGAGAATAGGGTCTTCTTTTCCTTATTTCCCATCCTGAGAAACAGGTTACAAGGGGCTTTGTTATTTAACTCTCATTTTATGTTATTGAAATAGCAACATTTAAGTATCAGCTGATTAGCTTGTAAGGAAACACATCTCAAACAATTCCTGTTCCTGGAATATGCTTTTTATCTAAGCATATTGGCTAACACAGAGGAAAAAAATGATTGTATAGAATCATTAATGTTTTCTTCCATCACCCTAAAAATAAATAAACAATATAAAGCGATTTTACAATGTTATGTTATTCCCAATCAAATCTTTTCACTTTCTGGTTTTCATTAATTTGTCATCTCTATAATGTTTACAAGATTGTTGTGGCTCTATTGTTGCCTTTCTTTTCTTCTTTGTGATATTGGATTAGCATCTGAGCAATTAATTGCCTCACACTCTGTGCTAGCTAATATTGGCCCCTCTGTACAACATCTTTCTTCTTCCATCACTGAACCGAAAGCAGCATGCATCTTTTTGGTGTTTGTTTCCTGACAGCTCTTGACTTTAGTAACAGAAAGACAGAACATTTAGAGATTCTATTAAATAGGCAGAGTTAGTTTGCTTTTGTTCTTCCATTACATAAGCATCCTGAAAGGCAACATATACTGAGCAGCTGAAAAGCATATCTGGTATAATTCCCAGTTATGTTGCCTAAAATAATGTAATTTGGGTTTGTGAATTCAATTTCTGTGGGGGAGGGACATATCCTGATCCAGATGAGATTTTGCTGCTGTAATGAATCAATCAAAAAGCAGTGTCTTATCTAGGCATAGAAGAATATGCCTTTTATTCCAGCACTCAGAAAGCTGAGGCAGGAGGCCAGCCTCAGCAAGATAGCAAGAACTTGTCAACGAAATGAAGGAAGGATGGCAGGAAGGATGGAGGGAGGGACAGAAAGAAGAGAAAATGGAAAGAGAGAGAGAGAGAGAGAGAGAGAGAGAGAGAGAGAGAGAGAGAGAGAGAGAGAGAGAGAGAGAGACCTAGATAGATAGAGAGTGGGAGGGGGAGAAGAGGAGAAGGGAGGACTTATGCTACTCTGAAGAGGAGGGATCTGTTACTCTTAGGCTGGATGGAAATGAGACGAGTACAGCAGGAGGTAGAGCTGACAAACTGTAAAGAAAATGAAGCTGCAGGCAAAACAATGCAACAACTCAGAAAGGCGGCCTCACCTTTTCCTCACTCTGAACCTTTCTAAGTAAAGTAGGGCAGAAAACAAACGAGGACTCGGGATCTTTGGCATGTAAGGTGTTTGCCTGACGAATTATTAGTTTTATTCAGAGAAAAAAAATAATTTGCTATTTTCTTTTTGTTTCCAGTGTCGTTTATAGCACATAGCTTGAAAATATTGTAAAATT
The DNA here is from genome assembly GCA_004024765.1 of Zapus hudsonius. Lineage (NCBI taxonomy): Eukaryota > Metazoa > Chordata > Mammalia > Rodentia > Dipodidae > Zapus > Zapus hudsonius. The sequence goes on from PVHP010003381.1 coordinate 68,664, forward strand.
TCAAAATTTGATGCTACACGTGTCCAATAATTGTACAATTATTATCCAACCTCCTATTACTTTATTATTTTATAATAAAATTAGAGTAAATAGAGTACTATTTCACTTTGTGCTTTGAAAATATATTTCATAAGGAACATTTGAACATTTGAACTGTGGTAGGTTATAAAATATTCTCAGCTCTCTGGGTTCACTTATTTGTGGAATAGTGATATTTTCTTTACACACTCACAGATAGCACAAACTATCTTATCTTACCAGTCCCAGCTATTTTGCATGGTTGAGAGTGACTAATGGTAGCTGTGAGCATTCTTGGCAACAAAAATAAAATGTAAATAATTTCCTACTCCACAGCAAGCCAAAACTGGAGCGTTATCCCATAGAGATTGAAACTACTGTAATGTGAGGTAGAGAACACATAATATAGGTTTGCTCTCTAGTTCATATCTTGAAGATTCTTTTTTAATGCACTTTGAATGATTTTAATGCTTTCAAAATGACCTTAGGTGAAAATTATCTTTGGCTCCAGGGTGAGGAAGAAAATTAGTCACTGGACTTATTCTTTGTATTCTCCTTTTCCTGCCAATATAGTACACTCTTTGAAGAGTGAAAGAAAGCTGAATGGTGAATTTGGAGAAGAGAAATTTGAAAGTGGCAGGGCTATTCATTGGACCACTTCTCTGAGCTGCCTCAGACTCAATGGTGCCTATTCCTGAGGGAAAAGCAGTGCTGTAAATTCAGAAAGACACCAAGTCTCTGAAATTCAATTTAGAAATGACTAGTGAGCTCCCATTAGCATAAAGGGCGACTGGTTGAGGATCTAGTCTGTCCATGATGATCAGCATGAGGCTGAGTCCTCTTAAGAAGGTTGTAACTCTTATAATACCAAAAGCTACTGAACCTAACACACCATCAGGTATATCAGGCAGATAGGGCGGTTCCTCAAAAAAAATTACATTGAAGTAAATGAAGCTATTGTTGTGAAGCCACAAAAGCCCCCAAAAATTATCTTCTTCAAAGTATTTACCAGTGATGAAACTTATGAGCCCAGACCTTTCTGCACGTTTTTTAACTTAAACCCAAGGAAAGAGCAGCTAAGTGGTATTTAATAAAAAGACAAGAAGTTCTTCCTTTTTCAGAAAACAGTTCTCACCTACTGAGTACTGAGTAGGAATATTAATATTGATTCAGACCCAAATATGAATCCTGCCCTCAGAAACACTGAAGGTGAAGAGCCCACAGGTGCACTGGTCCTATAGATTATGAATTCTGGCTTCTGCTTCATGATGACATTTTAAATCAAAGCAGTTTGACCTTGCTATATTAATGGCAAAGCCCTGTATATGTTCAAATGGCTTTGATTCAGCCTTGTAATGAGCAGAAAGCTAAATATTTTTGTACACTAAAATCCTGCTCAATGCAGTTTCTTCTGTTAGAATACGCTTTTAAAATGATTTTCAGAAGATAAGAGGTAGATGAAATATGATCAAGGTATGTTTTGCCTTAGTCAACCATTTAGGTAAAATAATGAATGTAGAGTGAGCCGATTCCTAGATAGCAAAACTCATTTTTTTCTCCTAACAGAAGATTTCTTCAAAAGACACTTGATTCCAGACTATGTAGGGTCCAGTTGCAGTCAACTTCAAGTTAACACACACAAACACAGAGAGAGAGACACACACACAGACACACAGACACAGACACACACACACACACACACACACACACACGGACACACAAGCACACACAGAGTTCCTGATTTGGAGGATTTAACTGTAAATTTTAAAAGCAGTATTTCCTTGTGGTTCTAAAAACACAAATTTAAATGACATAAAATTGAAATTTTGTAATCTTTACTAGTTGACAAAATTCCAGTTACAAATACAGAGAACTGTGAGCTAACTAGTTTTTGTTAAAACTGATTTCTGGTGCTGCATGTACCTTGTGTAAGGAAATTGAGACAGAAGGTTCACTGGACTTGAGGGTGCTCAGATAAGGACTACCTTTATTCAGCAATGAGGAAACAGAGTCTCCCAAGTCTGAAGTCATGTTCACTGTGGAAAGCTTTTAGGAGGGTACTTAAAGGACTTTTGGTGTGACATGGACTTCACAGATAAAGTTTTTCCTAGGTATGGGACTTCCTAAGCGACCCTCTTCTCTCTCTCTCTCTCTCTCTCTCTCTCTCTCTCTCTCTCTCTCTATCTCTCTATCTATCTATCTATCTATCTATATATATATATATATATACATATATATATGTATATATATATGTGTGTGTGTGTGTGTGTGTGTGTGTGTGTGTGTGTGTGTGTGTGTGTGTGTGGATTGGGCTGGGGTGTTAAGCTCTTTTCAAAAGGGGCTTATCAGAAATATGATCCTTCAGATATATACAACTTTCTCTCAGGTGCAGTGAGTGTGTTTGTGCCTTCACCTTGTATCTTGAAGGGTTTTTATTTAATAGCTTGTACATGCAGATGCAGGAATATGCATTCCCTTCATTTATCTCTTATTCTTTAATAAGTTATTTTCTCAAATGATACCAATTAGTTGTCTTCAACTGATGCTCAGTTTTTGGCAGATTTTATTTGTTCTCACATTTGTTGATTGTTTTTCACACATATTGATGATTGACCATGTAAAAAAACCATTTTTCTTGAAGGACATCATAGATTTAAGCAAATCATTTCCTTATTCAATTTCTAGTTATACTAAATTATATAGAAAGATCTATAAAGTCTTCTTTTGACACATGGGGGGGGGGTTCTAGTCCTTGACTAGTTGTCTCTGATGTTCTGGCCTGTGGGAAGGCAGCTCAACAGGCTGAAGCTGCTGGATAGGAATATGTGGAGGAGGAAGGCTACCTACCTCATGGCCAGGGACTGAAAGAGAGAGAGGAACATTTTGATGGCAATGGAAAAAGATTAACACAGACCCTACCTTCTCTCCTTTGTGAATCTGTCAATACTTAGGCTGAGTTATATGAGCTCACAGAGCACCCTAGCCTGTTTAGAATTAAAAGCTGATGAAAACAAACTACAAGAAGTAGCTGACAGTTAGTAAAGCCCACATGTACACAGAGTTAGGTGGGAAAATTGTTATGTGAGTGGATCTTTGTGTGTAATTTAAGGTGTCATATTACCCAATCTTTTACCCTCTTTCCATTAAAAAACAAACAAACAAAATAAAACAACTCTCCATTGACCAACTATTAAGACAGATCCATGCAAGACAAAGAAAGCTGAGAAACCGTGAGAAGTCTGCACAGTGAGCAAGTGAGCACACAATTAAATAGACTTGATGGGAATAAGTGACTCAGAGAAAGATGAACGGCCTGTGTGTACTTACTAAGCATTCAGGACACAAGACACTAATGAGATGTTCTCTATATCAGTGAAGTTAAAAGTAACACTGTGGCTTTTATTAATCAAGTCTATTTAACTTTTAATAATTATGATTTTTTTAAAAAATTCTCAGTCTTTTACCTTAAGGCGTGACAGAAAATTTAGGCACCTTATTTCAAAATTCCTATGTATGAACAAGAAACTTTAGGTATATATAATATATATTATAAATTAGAAGTTATAAGGTAATATTGCATAGAATTTGATCTATGACACTCTATAGAAATTTAATAGTATTAATTACAATAAATTCAATAGTAAAGTGATATTTCCCAGTAGTTTGATAAATAAACATTCCTCTCTGGGCCATTTTGTGAAATAAAATTATGGGAGAGGGATTTTTGAAATAGGACTTTTCTGACAGGTAAAGCAGATATAAGCTATAAAAAAGAAAACTCATTAAGAAATCGAAGAAATAAATATCTTTCTGTTTCCCAAAAGAAAAATGGAGAAACCCTAGTGAAAGATTAAAATAGAATGCACAGAAAATTAACTAGAGTGGCCAAAAATAGATAATGAGGTTCCATAACAAGAATTAATTTTAACCTTATGCTTATTATGTACTAGTTTTCAATTTATTTTTTGCCAAATTTTTGTGCTAATTGTTATAAGCCTTCTATGGAGTATATTCCTATATTTTTAATGGGATGAAGTTATCATATCAACTGAGCTTTTTGTCTTAGTTATTGAATCATACCTATCATTTTATTTTAGCAAGAAAACAGTCAAAGATACTTTTATATAGTAAATGTCAACAAATAAGAACCTAAAATGAATAGGTTTACAATATTAAAGTTATTGTTTTATATACAATGAACTCAGTATATCTTATCTGTCACTCAATTTTCTTGGTGTTAGCTTTAAAACTCCCATGACCAGATCATGTCAACCTCCAACACGACCTTTAGGAGCCAGCTGTGTTCATACGCATTCCAAGTAATGTGTGGGATTCCCTGTAACTTAGGGTGGAAGCCTGTGGTGGTTTGAATGCAAATATCCCCCATAACCTCAGGTATTTTCCATTAACCTTCTCACTCAGTCTCCAGCTGGTGGACTCTTGGTGAGGTTGGAGCCTTGTTGTATAAGATGTATGCCTGTGGATGGACACTGGGGTTGAGCAGGACAGCTCTACTATGTGTTCCCAACCAGCTTGTTTTTGCTTTTGTTTTGCTGCTGTGTATGAATGAAGTGAGCAGGTTTCCATGCCATGATGATACTTGCTTTCAAAAAATCCTTTCCTCCCATAAACTGCTTTTTTTTCTCCTAGAAAGAGAAGATAAAAAAAAAAACCCTCCTAGTGTCACAATCTGTATAAATAAGGAATGTCTATGATGCATTGGTATTACAGAAGGGATTTATTGGATTAGTTTATGGTAATTCAACAATAACTGACTACAGGCTTGAGAACTTAGGAACCCGATAACCGCTTTCAGTGCATGTGGCTGGATGTAAACCAGCACTACAGGCCTGGACGATTCCTTGAGAGGGAATACTATCCATGCTACTTTGGCAGGCTAAGGAAATTTGGTTCCATTGTGACTTACTCTGAAGGAGGTACCTTCCCTGAGTTAATTCTTTCTGGAAACAACCTCACAGGTCTGCCCAAGAGGAATGTAACTTGGTGGTTAATCTAACTAAGTTGACAGAGAATTTAACCATCACAGAGCCAAAGCCTTCCCAGTAGCTTGGTCCTTCATCTAGATGCTGGTCTGTCATCAGTCCCCATGCTGCTCTGTGCACCATCCACCACAGCTCTTCCACTCCTGAGCAAGCAGAGCTCTTCCCCATGGGGTCTGGGAGCCCACAATACTCCATTACTAGGGCCATCTGCTTCTCTGATGCCTTAAGAGGTTATCTGTTGGCTGTGGTTGCAATTTAACACTCTTACTTAGTATTTAATATTTAAACTTTTTATATAAAACTTCAGTAAAAGCTTATGTCATCAAGTTTAACTAGTTTATAGAGCCCATTCAATGTTCTTGCCCACCTGTTAATGTATTTCTAAGTTCCTATACATGGAATACAACACTATGTGAAATTTATCATGTGTTCATACAAATTGGTAGAGAACTTTTGATTTTATTAAATTGTGTCAAGAATTAGTCATGGTTATATAATTTCTAAAGAAATATTCATTATTTTAAAATAATTTTCATTATTTGAACAATATGTATGTAACAATATGTATGTAACAATATGTCAGTAACAATATGTATGTTTTCAGAAATATTTGACTTACTGTGTAAGACCTTATCTTTGCATCTGTTTATGAATGTGTTTAACCAGCGAATTAAGATGAGAGTGTAGAGAAAAGCGATTTAAAAACTATTCTTTACTATTCTGTAAGGCCAGCTGAAAACTGGAAGCAATTCAAATCTAATCCAAACTTTTTTTTTGCCCTAAGGATTTTGTTCTCATTTTTACATAATAAAGCTACCTAAATAACTTTTAACTTCATTACTATTAAAGAAAACAGTACATAATATATAATGTATTGTGGCCATTATTATCCATAAATATTAATTTCTTTGCTTCATAGTCCAAGTTTCTTCTACACTAAATATGGTCTCTCCTTTGCTGTTGTATGTCTAAGTAACATTGAATCAGCTTTTAACACATGTAATTAGGACTGTCTCTAAAACAGATTCTATAAATTAAACTACCAATTCCATTTAAAATGAGGTGCTACCAAAAGATTAACACTATAATTTTAAATATATTTTATTGCATATATTTAAAGGTGTGCAAGTACTACATATATATAATGATTATTGCTAGTTGAATAACGCTACATATTCTAACATATATGTATATATGTACATATATATGAGTAATTTAATCTGTGTTCGAATTATAGCAAAAAAAATGGTGCTCTATATGAATGCAAACTGTACTATCCTTCCCAAGTCAAAGCCCAAGGTGGTTTACTTGAAGGCTGGATTCACACCACCTGTTAAAAAATCACATTTACATCTCTAATCTTATTTCTTAACCCATTCAGTAGTTATCAAAACTGTTTCTGTTGCTTATTCTTGAGGCAGAACCATTCGTACCTCAAATATTTTTAAACTTTTGAATTTAATCTTCACACCACTTGCACTTCCCTCCTCACTGTTTAAATGCATATTTTTTTCAAGTAGACAATTCAAACTGAATGGATCAAATAGTTCAAGCATGATTTGACCTGAATTTTTCCCAACAACATTTTCAATGATTTGTATTCAAGGATATAAAAATATGTAAATTTATTTGATCACAGAATTAAAATCAATTTAACATTTTCATAGGGATGGGTAAACCAGAAATCTGTTTTCATTTGTCAAATGAGTTGGCCTATTTTTCTGTTTTGGTTTCTATAATCCAAGTTACTTATTTTCTCAACAAGTTCAACTTAAGAAAGGCCACATGAGGACAGCTCTTCTTAATCTTTGATTCATTATTCATGAAAACCACAAGTGCTTCTTCTCTGATAGTGATCCATTTCCATTTTGGGAAAAATTGTAAATGAGGCTTATAGTAAAATATGATGGCTATATTTATGTCTGTAATTGAAACACATAATAAGCTAATTTAAAAGTACAGTATTTAATTTGTTGTTGTTAAAAGCATAATAGAATAAACATCAAAAAGAGTGTCCAATACTGAATTCAAAGATATTATATTAGATATAGCATTATGTTTAAACATAATGGCCTATTTTTGGTATATTATTGTTCAATTAAATGACCCTAGAAGACTGAGCAATAAATGTAAAACTCGACAGACAGATCAAAATGTACATAACCTTTTTTTCAAACTAGATATAGTCACTCAGAATTGAAATCATGAATGGTACTTCAATAAATAATGATTTTCAAACTATTCTATTTGGGCTTTATGTGGTAGTACTGCTTGTGTAAATATAGCACCTATGACCTTTTTAAGTGGAGGACAAATACGATATATGAATTACAGTTATAACTATACTAGTGGATCATGGGAAGATCATGTAAAAGTTAATTGGACTAATGATGATGGAAAAATATTAGTTTTGCTCCAACACCTGGATGCGTTATTCCTCCATTTTTGTTCCTTACAACAAACCTAAATTCTACTAATACATCTACTATCTTAAATTGCTCTAATGATTCTTGTTTTCTTTCTCAATGTTGGAATGCTACTAAGTACAGTACTGCAGTCATACTACAGATACCTCAGTATATTCCAGTTCCTGTTGACGTCAGTTCTCTTCATACATCAATTGCTGTTCGTAAAAAGAGAGATTTTGGGATAACTTCTGCCATCATTGCTGTGATAGCTGTTTCAGCTGTGGCAGCTACCATGGCTGCTGTTGCTCTTGCTACTTCTGTTCCTATAGCACCGACTCTCAATACTCTTTCTTCCGTGACTGCTCAAGCTCTAAACACCAAGAATCAGTTGAATGGACAACTTAAAACTGGACTTATGATTCTTAATCAACGGGTTGACCTTATACAAGAACAACTTATTATCATTGAACAATTAATGACATTAGGATGTATTCGTTCTACTGTGGGACTTTGTATAACTGATGTTCCTTATGATAACCTTTCTTATGAAGCAAATATGTCTAAACAGTTGTCACACATGTTAACTAGTCATTGGACTCATGAGTTTGATAACCTTACTCAATCTTTATATAATCAAATTGTTGCTATTAACAAGACTACTGTACATATCCCAACTATAACATCTTCGATAAATAATTTCACAGACAAACTTCTACTATGGGGAAAACATTGGTCAGGTACTATAACTCTTGGTCTGATGTGCATAATAATCTTTCTGATCCTTTATAGAAAGCTCAGCCAATCTCACATGCATCAACAACTACAAATACAAATCATTAAACAAGCCATGGAAGCTATGGATGGCCAATCTTCCCCCCAAATATGGCTTAATATGCTGGATAGGTAGTCAGAGACGGGTAAGATATGTGGAAATACATATCAACCTAAGGCAGGGTCCTGACACTTAGAGGTCAGAATGCCAATGCAGGGTAAGAATGTAATTTGCCATGGACAACCTAAGAAAGACAGAGTCCCGAGCCTATTTTATGTAAAAGATAAGGGGGAGATGTTGGGGTCAGATGCCTCTGAGGCCCCACAGAGGCACACCCTGGCCTATTCTCAAGAAGGCACCTGGTGGTTTGCCAAAATAGGCTTAGCTTGTAAACAAGTTTCAGGAAGTAATCCTGATTGGCTATTGCACATCATGTTCACATCATGTTCATATCTACATTAGGTCATACCATTCCTTTTGTTTGAAGACAGTTTAACTATAATATAGCCCTGGGTTGCCTCAAACACGCATGCCTCCTGAAACTCCTTCCTGAATGTTGGAAGTATAGGTGTGCAGCACCCTACCCAACTGCTTTTAAAAAATATATTTAGATGCATTTATTTTCAAAAAGAAGCAGAGAGAGAGAGAGACAGAAAGAGAGAGAGGGAATGAACATTGGTGTTTATCAGGGCCTCATTTAACTGAAAATGAACTTTGTACATATGGCTTTTTGTGGATACTGGGAATATCACCAAGGTCAGCTGACTTTCTAAGCAAGTGCCTTTAACTGAATATCCATCTCTCCAGCCCCTAACTAGTTTTCATATTTTTTGGAGCTGCTAATTGAACACAAACCTTGCCCATGATAGGCAAGCACTTGATCACTGACTTAAATTTAATTCCTCAGTTATAATAATTTTTGAGCCTAAAGAATTCTTCCAAGGGCTGAAGAGATGGCTCATTGGTTAAGGCACTTGCCTCCAGTGCCTAAGGCCCTGGGTTCAATTTCCCAGGACCCACATAAGCCAGACCTACAAGGTGGTAGCCCAGGTGTTCTCTCTCTCTCTCTCTCTCTCTCTCTCTCTCTCTCTCTCTCTCTCTCTCTCTCTCTCTGCTTGAAAATGAATAAATAAAATATTTTTTAAAAAAGAAAAAAGAATTCTCTCAACAGAATAAAAACATGATTCATGAGAACTTCAGGAGGAATCTCATGCTATTATGATGATGAACTTCAAAGTCAGCTGTGAGATTTTAACATTTTCCTGCACCATATCTAATGTGGCTCATCTTAAAGTCATCTCTAAAATGAACTTGTATATTGTTACTACAAATTTGGAATTTTACTAGAGTCATCTTAGAAATTCATTTTTGGAAGGCATATATATTTTCAGGAATTTGGGGTATTCACATAAATGGATGAAACAAATGTGATTCAACACTCTCTAACAACCATACAACCAAGAGAAAAGAAATTTACCTGAAATGTTTGTAAATTCTAGCACTTCTGAAGTTTGAGGTGATGCGAGCCTAATTCATTCCCAGGCTGTCCTTTTCCTACGGTGCTTTCATTAGTTCTCTGGAATCTTTGAGCTTTCTTTATAATTCCTCTGAAGTTTCTCATAGAAATGTATCATTTTAACTTGCAATAAATAGTTCTTAAAAGCATGGTGATTTACATGTGATAAACATGCATAATCTGCCATGCCCTATTCTACCTCTTACATTAGTATTTTAATTTTTTTGCATAATGCCTTCTGAGCAGTGAAAGACCCCCCAAGGCCTCTCTCAGGAGAGCGTACCCCAAAACTCCAATAACCACACCAGCAGATGCAAAAGCAAGAGGATTTTATTCTTCGGCTGCGCAGTCGGGCTCCACAAGCAGGCAGATGAATGTCTAGGCAAGATGGAGCAGCAAAGAACAAAGGAGCAGGGTATTTATGGACAGAAGCTATCTAATTATAATACAGCTCAGGTCACAGGGTGTGTGGTATTTCTATTGGCTCCTTTCCTGTATCTGTATGCCTCTTGATTGGTTACTTCCTTGGAGCCACATCCCAGGGCCAGCCCACATTCCAGGACAGCCATATGATTCCTAATATGGTGTCTTTTTTTTTTTTACTTCCTGGTCTTTGTGACCAGACATTCTTTAGGGAGGGGGAAGTAAGTCTAAAAATGGAGTCTGCTTTA
>PVHP010003382.1:0-79194 GCA_004024765.1 Zapus hudsonius
GCTCCCCCCGCCAGAGATCAAGCATGGATCTTAATCACAAACACATGAGGTTGTGGGGGATATATTACAGTCAGTCCACTACATCTCTCTCCATCTCCATGGGTGGAGCTAGTTTGGGCAGTATCTGAACTTTGTGCCTGATGGGTTGCTCTTTGTTGCACATTTACACAGAGTTGTATTCAACCTGTTGTCATAATTTCTGTGGGAACAAGATAGAAACTTACCTGTGATGCTTTTGATTGGGATGTCTGTATTACCACAACCACATGGTCCGCGAATCAATCAATAGGAATGATTCCATTATTCTGCACATCATGACAGAGTGCTACTGTATTTTGGAAGCTTATAGACTTTAGATGAAACCTTTGCTCATGTGAACTGGATATTTTAGTGAGGCTCTGGACGATGAAACGTGAACTAAGACATTTAATTTGCTTACTGTTAAATTTTATGTAAGTTGGCATACATAGTAAGTTGTAAGGCAGAAGCAAAAGGAGGTTGTACATTTGTGTTCACTTGAGTTTTGCAGTGTTCTCTGAGAAAGAGGACTAAGAAGAAGCTGGAGGTAGACCAGATGGAGATCTGTCGTAGGAACATTTTGGAAGAAGGGCACACAGCTCATGAAAAGCCCTCTGGCATGTGGAGTAGGGGAAGCAAGAAGGCTATCATAGCAGGACTGAAAACCTCATGGGCTTCATGGACTGGTTCTGTTCTGGGAGAGATAGAAGCACTGAGAAGCATAGGAGTGGAGCAGTGTGGGGTCTACGTTGAGGAGATCTCTGGCCACTCACAGAGGATGGGAGCTACTGTGGAGTAGGGAGACTTAAGCGTGGCATGTCCTCCAGGTAGAGCCAGCAGAAGTGCCAGCAGACTGGATGAGCCCTGCCGACCTCAGGAGTGAGCAGGTAGGAAGCGGAGGGGAGGGCCTGGAGATGATTCCAGGTGCAGTATTGCTGAGTCAGGGTCCTCTGCTCAAGGTTGCAGAGGGGATCCTGGGCAGTATTTTGGATATATAAGCTAGGGCAATGGCCAAGGGGCTGGAGGGCTGGTGGGGTGAGGTAAGGATAACTAGAGGTGAGGAAGTCAAAATGCAATTCTGGGAGCTAAGGTACTATGCCCAATGTGGGTCATTACAGAAAGGGAAAGAGGAGATGAGGCATTGCCCACTGCGAGCTGGGGTGTTGGAAATGAAGAAATAAAACGCCTCCGAGGAGGGGATCATGCCCTTAGTGGATCTCAGAAGTAAAGCCATGGAGGACTTTTGCTGAGGATGTATCTTATGGAAGAGTGAGGCGGGTGGAGCACGGAAGGTGGAGAGGAGTTCGTGCCTGAGCTTTGAGGAGCAGGGTCAGGTTCCGAGAGGGGCAAGCTTCAGTGGCTTGCCACTGGACTCTGGAAATGGTCCCTGGTCCTACTGATCTGAGGATGTTTGGTGGAAGGCAGGCAAGACATTTGTGATTGCTGTTCTTCTTAGAATTGGTTCTTGGAGGTGAGATGGTGGTGGACTGAGGACATCAGATTGAGTGCAGGTCTCCAGGGCTCCTGAGCTGGCTCTCCTGCAGTAAGGGATTCACTCCAGAACTCCCACCTCCTCCGATGGGTCCCCCAGGAGCTTGGCTGGTACGTCGATGTGTTTGGTGGATAACCGAGTATGCTCGGTTGAGAAGTCCAAGGCCCTCCCTGTTCACAAACCCCGGGGTCCACACACCTGCAGAGAACTGCTGGCCTGAGACAAGCCTTCTCCCTCTTCTCGTTTCTAAACCTCAACTGTGTGGACTCAGAAACAAAGCAAAGTTCATCCTCAGGGAAGGGGCTTGTGATCATCACTGCATGATAGGTGAGTGGACATCCCTGCCCCACCCCTGTGCATTCCCAGGAAACCTGCCTCCCATGGCCTCTCACTAATGCTCAGCATCCAATGTGCCTGCAGGTTGGTGAATGGCAGCCACAGCCCTTGGAGATGTGGAAGGGTCCCTTTGTCTGTCTTGTCTCTGCTTTTCTGTGGTACTTGAAGAGAAGTTGTTCGTGGTGGATTCGCTTTACTTATGACGAATCATTCACGGACAACACTTTTTTCAGTACCAAATGCTACCTCTAAGGACTTCCTGGACCTGATGGCAACTTCCAGAAAGACGATGTTTCTGTGACCGCCGTAGAGAAGTCAAGTATGGATGGTTGGCCATGGACGGTGTGCTTGAGCTAGCTGTAAGTCACCTGGCCTGACAACCTGAGCACCCGACCCATCTGTAGGAGGCCTCGCAGTGGGCCAAGCCAACCTTGGGGAGGCAGCTCTGGTCCTGCCTCCGGCATCACCTTACAAGATTTTGAAAAGAGACCAGCTTCCAGAAGAGATGTTGGTGCCAGCACCATCCAGGGTGTGTGACTGGTTGACCAGAGGGGCATGCACTCTGTTCACCCTGTGGGCCACCTAGTCACCAACCCTCAGCATCAATCCCAACCAAGGAAGACGTCCCAAAACTCCCGCCAAGTCTGGGAAAGTGTCAGTGGACTTGCTATGACTGCTCGGTGGGTCAGAATGAACCGTGGTCTTGGGGGTGTATGTTCACATAAAATGCACGAGCCATCCTTGGTGGCTCCTCCATCACTCACAGCCAACTTGAAGTGTTGGACTTCAGATGCGGACATGATGTTGACGTCCTATGAGGGACCTGAAGTGGGTCAGCTCTTCTCCCGGGTGTGTGACTGAGTCCTTCTTCACCAAGCATGTACCTTACTCATTAAACATATCGCTTGGTCATCTAACCCAAGCTTCCTTTCTCTCTATAGGAGAGCCTGTGAGGATGGCTGGTAGGCGGCCATAGTTGTCCTGCCAGTGGTACTTTACCATACGCACTACCAGCATGTATTCAGTTCAAGACAGCTGTACAATGGCGCCCCTCTTGTCCAGGAGGACTAACCACATCCAGTGCCATCCACTCCCTTCAGGTAAGTGCGCCTCGGGTGAGCATGCACTTAATGTGGGTGTATGTCACTCGGCTCGGCCCACTACCCCATGTTATCCCTTCCATTCTTAACAGGACCTCTGAGATGGGACTCCGCCTTGGTGACAGCGGTGACGCGTTTCCCACCTGTGTTCATATGTGGTACTTGGAGAGAGGCTGGCCGTGATGAATTCGATTAATCAAAGCGAGTCATACACGGCTCTCCTCTCTTTTAGTGTCAAATTCTGCTTCGGAGAACTTCCTGAGCCACTGCTGTTTTTCCAAGGTGGGTTTCTGGATGGCCAAGCCTTCCTTCAGTTGCATGATAATACTCACCTGTTTGTTAACCCCAGCGTCCAAGCTGACCCTAAGGGGACTTCCTGAGGCACTACCAACTTTTAGAAAGGTTGGAGAGGCTATTGGTAGGCCCTCACCTAATGTTTTAAACATTGACATACTGGCTAGCTTGTTTTCCTTACTACTACTAAATTCTATCATAGAGAGATCCTTTTAGAAGGCTAAAAGATTTATGAAGCCTTTTGTTAGATAAGAATGGGAGCCACGACTTCGTGGGACCCTTGGTTGACTGATCTGCAACAGTTCACACCGTGCAGGGAAGGCATTAAGGGGGGGGGGTCTGGTTTACCAAGGAGCTGGGGCAACCTGCATTTGCAAACGTGTGTGGGTTGCTTTGGGTGGGCTGCTGACTCCTCTGCATTACTAAGCATCTTTACTTGGCCAACCATCGGTAGGAAATGCCCTTCCTGTCCACACTAACCTTGGGCTGGTGAGCCAGGGGTTGACCAGAGAGCATGGTTCTGATTGAGAATTGAGCCACATGGTCCACTCATCCTTAGGGTCCTGTCCACTCTCAGAGGCCACTCCCAAGCTGTCCCATTGAGAGGAAGATGCAGGAAACGCTGCCCGCAGCTCCACCTCCTGGTACTCGGAGGGAGGTTGTCCGTGGTGAGTTCGCATTACTTAACGATGCCCAATACACGGTCGACCTCTTTTCGGTATCACATCTCCACCTCCACAGGTATTTCCTTGGGCCTGATGCAAATTTGGAGGAAACCACCCTCATGTTGGTCCCATGCCACTGTCCTTGGAACAGGTGGACAGGTGCCCTGAGCACCACCTGTCTAGTGGGCAGCTGATAAATCTTTGAGGGTGATGTCCATGTTATACCTTTAGTGCCCTCAGTGACTATGGGTGTGGTGGGTCCATAATGCCTCTCTCTTTGTATTCTTTTGTAAAGAAAGGCAACAGATAGGTCCACCCACCTTTGCTGGTAAATCTTGCCTTAGGAGTGAGGACTTCTTAGAGATATTGGCAAATTCAGGGAAAGGTCATGGGGTTCCACATTGTTTTTAAAAGTGGGATTTTACTGTCTCTGTTGACCAGGTAGTCATGTGAAATTTAAGGACAGAGAACAGTTTTATTTTCATATTTTAAATTTTAGTTGTAAAATAAATTTTACCGTATTTACAAAAAATGACACACGTGGGCTGGAGAGATGGCTTAGCAGTTGAGGCATTTGCCTGAAATGCAGAAGGACCCAAGTTCAATTCCCCAATATCCATGTAAAGCTAGGTGCTCAAGGAGGCCCATGTGTCTGGAGTTCGTTTGCAGTGGCTGGAGGCCCTGGCACGCCCATTCTCTTTCTCTGTCTCTTTCTCAAATAAGTAAATAAAATATTCTAAAAAATGATACATGCTTAGAATGAAAATTCAACCGATATATAAGACCTTATTAAAATGAGAACTACAAGTCTCCCGCCCATAAACAACCATTAAAGACTTTAGGAATTTCAAACACCTTTTTGAGCAGAAGGACAATAGAGAGAAAACATATTTTATAGGAATGGAATCTCTAGCTATTCACTTTATTTAAAATATTAACTATGGCTTTACTTGAATTTAACATACAGAATAGCTAAAGAGGAATAAAAGATATCTTGTTGGAACACAGTAGTTGTGGACCCCTGAAAGATTCCTGTGAGATGAAGAATGGTGATATAAAAGACATGAAGTAGGCGGGGTCAATTTCTCTGCTCATTCTAGAAGGTTTCCTCATTATCCCACAGGCTTGTTGTTACACATTTAATTTTTTTCAATGTATTTGTGCATGGCCCTTAAGAGTACCGACTCATGGTTCTAAGTATAAGTAGGTTCACTGTTGACTTCTTATTCATGTCTATTTTCTTTGAACTGAGGGTCCTCTTTCTGAGTTGTTTAATTCGTCTCTCGGTGGAATGAATTTTCCACCATGTCTTTAAGAATGGCTGATAGACACTACCTTTCAGTTCCTGGACACTTAAGAATATCTGTCCCTTGCTTTTAAGTTGTCACAGGGGACAACTTAGCTAGGTATGAAATTCTCTACACCAACTTTAAAATGTTTTTTTCTCAGGAGATTCATGGATGTTTCTCCACTGTCTCCTAGCATTTGACTGCTTTGTTTGATGTGGCTTGTCTACACAGCCTCACTTACCTGGATGCATCCTCTAGTGGGTAGTTTTTCTTTGTGATTCTGGGGGTTGAAACCAAGTCCTTCTACTTGCTGCATGCCCTCACTGAGCTGTCATCCCAGCCCTGCCTGCTAGATCTTTGTGTTGCTGGAGAGAGGCTCTGAAGTCTTTCATCCCTGAAAAGGTCTGTCTATGGTTTTTCTCATTCCCGTTTCGGTTCAGCCTTGGCAAGTGTTCCTTGGAATCTCTTCACTTACCGCACATGTCCCTGCGTCCTTCTCTCTGTGTTAGTTATACACACGTTCTCTTTGCCGAGCTCGTGGATTTCTCTCGTGACAGAGCCTCATGGGCTTGGCAGTGTTTAATCATGCTGAAATCAGCTGGAGGTGAACGTCCACCCTCACTCTTTCCCTTGCAGAAGAGTTACAACTTGATGGTTGGTGTTTGGTTGTGTTTGGTACCCCAAAGGGTTTTACCTGTTGGGTCCAAACTTCCTTCTCAAGGATTATCATACTAGGATGATTTATACTTACAAAATTCTCAGTACATCTTCGTCTTAGAGCTTTGATCTCTCATAGATCCCATTATACCCACTGACAGACAGAAATGAACTCTTACCATTTCCTTGGACCATTCTTGTGTGTGTGAGGGTTTTTTTTTGTTGTTGTTTTCCTTTTTGGTCCAGATCCACTCTACCTGAGTTTACACTCATATCTCCTTCCTCTTTCCCCCTCTCCTCTCCTTCTTGTCCTGTGTCTCCTCTTCTTGCTCCTTCTTCTTAAAATTGGGGATGAAACTCAGGACATCATATACACTTGAAAAACTCTTTCATGGAGATACACCCCAACCCTTTCCTTGCTTGTACTTTGACCATATGACTATGGACCCTAGGAGTCTAGGACTAGTGTAAGTTCCTCCCCTCAGTGCCTTGGGAACATGGTGAAAACTTGATGCTCTGAATTAAATTCTCCCTTCATTAATACCTGAGGGTTTCACTTTTTTAAATTTTAGCTGTTCATTTGTGTACCAGCTGATTCTAGCTGTGGCTGAAATGTCCTCCTGCCTTTGGAGGAGAGGTTTCCTGTGAGGTCTTGTTATTGGAGTGAACGTTTACATAGGATTGGGCATTCTTGGGTCACTGTCTCCTTCCATCAGACTTTTGCAAACTCTGCTGCCTTACTCCCTGGTGTAGCTCCTCTTTTCCATGACGTCTGAATTATTGTCGATACATCCCAATTCTCTGTTTAATCTTGAATATTTATGATTTTATCAGAAGTTGAATTAGTCACTATTTTTTTTCTATTAGTTTTTTTCTCAATCATACTTATGTCTTTATTAGAGTTAGTTTTTTATTTGTTTCAAGGATGTTTTCTTCTATTATTTCTATGAGTATTTTTCTATTCTCTGTGTTAGTCTTTATCTGGGCTAAAGAGTCTATTTTGTTTATTTCTGGCTCTCTCGCCGTCTTTTCTGCAAGTTTCTCATTGGCATTATCTATTTAAAGCAATAAGGCCCTGATGCCCTCCTTCTCAGTGTGGTCTTCCATCTTGGCAGGATGCCTTGCTACAAGGCCAACTTCTGGGAAGGATGTGGACCCACCACCGTCTGGCAGGTACGTGAATGTACTGTGAAACAGGAAGAAATTTTTTTCCTCATATGCCTACTAGACCATTAACCTTAAATATATAATCTGTCCTTAGGACAGCGTCCTGGAAGTTTGTCCACCATCAGGGATGAGGCCTTGACTCCACGGTCAGCATCGTACACACCACGGTATCACAGAATTGGCATTCATCGCTGTCCTTTCTTTTGGATCCATATTGCAGAGGCTGTTTTGTGTGAGTGTCTAACTTTGGAGGCTCATATGAAGAGAGAGAATTCTGGCTGTCAGCCTTAATGCTAATTAGAGATGAGGAACTGTGCTCAGCTGTTAACTGACCCTGAATGTTTGTGAACTTGTGATCTCCACCATGAACCCCTGGAAGTGCTCCTCAGACATTGCCACCCGGCAGTGGTGTCAAGGCTGGAGAGCTGCTGAGTCCAAGAGGAATGGCTGGACATGGGGCACTTGCTATATTATTCGTCCTTTTGTCACTAACCCTCCGTGTTCACTCTGTCTTCAGGGGGACCTCTCGGAGGAAGCCAGCTTTGGAGAAGAGGCATTTCCCCTAGCCAGTGCTTATGTCCGGTGCTTGAAAATAGGTTATCCGTGTTGCCTTCGCTTTATTTGTGACGAATCATACACGGTTGACCTACTTTTCAGTGCCAAATTCCCACCTTGGAGCAGTTTTGGGGGTGGGATCTTACTTTAGGGTGGGACCTCAGGGTCCCCTTCTCTCCAGAGTAAGCAAAGGGACCAGTGACCACAGCCAACTCAGCAGCACACATACTGTCCTGGGGCTGTGGTATCTGTCGTACCATGTGTGTCACCTGCCCTTGGGAGGACACATGGAAGTCATATCTACTCTAGGATGTGATAGAGCATTCTGTGGTACATTCATTTTATTTATTAAAAAAACATATTGTTGATCTAAAAAGTATTAAATCTAGCTGTAAAGCATCTAAGTGCAAGGCCAAGTTCAGAGCAAAAGGCTATGTTAATATACTTCCATGCTGTTACCTCTGGGATTACAGGAAGAGGTGGCAGTTTCCTGAAGAGTCAGGGGTCTTCCTACTGCTCTGCAGGGATTTGCCCCTCATAGACTCGGTAGCCCTTCTGACATCATGTACCCTCCCTGAATGGCTCTGGGAAGTGGTGCTGGTTACCAGGGGACCAGGCAGGTGGTTCGGCAGTTAAAAGCGGTTGCTACTTAACCATGAGGACCTCTCGGACTTGAGGCTGCCAAGTTCATCTTCCCAGAACCCACATGAAAATCTGGGTATGGCCACACACATTTGTAACTCTAGTCTGCAGATGGCAGAGACCAGAGTATCGCTGGGCCTAGCTGATGGACAGCAGTTCTAGGCTGAGGGAGAGACTCTGTCTCAAGGCAAGAAATCATGGATGAGAGATGTGTGAAGAACACCTAATGTTCTCCTCTGGCCTCCCCATGAACTGATATGGGGCACACACATCTACACACATCGCACACAAATAGAAGTGAGCAGCAGGAAATAACCCCAGGCCACCCATGTGTCCTATGATTGGTGTGTGTCAGCTTCCTGACTCTCGGCATCCCACCCGTCCTCAGGCCTGCTGCCTGGACGTGCCAACGCCAGCACCCTGGTCAGGTACTCGAATGGAGGTTGTCCATGGTGTGTTCATTTTATTTACGATGAGTATTGCATGGCCAATCTCCTTTCGGTACTAAATTCTTCTTGGAAAAGCATCGCAAGGAGGGTCCCAGCCAGCGCCTGTATGAGGGTAAGGAAACGGCTCGATCCCTGGACGTAGCATGCTTGTCACCTGGGTGGCACTAGAGGATTTCCTGGAAGGAACGGATGCTTTGGGGGATGGTTTCCCAGCCGTGGTTATGGAAAACTCATGAGCATGTTTGGTAAAGCTTTATGTGAGAAACCGTTATGGATGGAGGTGTGGCATGACATGGTCCTGTTGGCTGGATGCAGGACGCAGTTATTTGTCCCTACTCTCTCAGTAACCTAGTTCTCGGGGTGACCTTTGGGAGGTAGTGATATGTGTGTGTGTCAGGGTACGGGGAGGTCCGCAATGTGACATTCAATGAGATCGGCGTAATTCCACTCTCCCTGATGCCAGATAAAATCAGTAGCACTTACCACACTACCTGGTGCTTCCTGGTGTTATGACCTTGAATGAGTCACTTAACCTGGCCACTGTTTGGGCCTCAGTTGTTCCCATCCATAGATTAGGGCTAATGCCTGATTAGAAGGTGTATAGACACTGGATATATGTTCGGTGTCTGGACAGCATCTGACACACAGGAAAGCAGAGTCATTGGCTGCTGCAGTGAGTTTGAATGAGATCTTGCTCCCTTTCCTGCCCTTTGGAGCACAAGCTTCCTGAGGTCAGAATCACTGCTCCTGTGGCACCCTTAGGTGCACAGAGCAGGTGCCATGAGAGAATGAACCGACGGCAGTTTGACACATTTTTCCTTATTGAACCTCTTTGATGTTTCCAGAGGCTGGAGAGAATGGAGGTCGGTCCTGAAGTCTTGCATTTCTCACGCCGCTGGTTGGTCCGTGGGGCCTGGCTGCCCTCTGAGGAAGCTGCCTTGGAAAGGGATTCACCAGCTTGGAGACCAGTCCTCTCCTTCCCCCTGAGCTGATTCCTGATGGATCCTACCATAGCCACACAGAGAGGTTGCGGCTCTCTCTTTTGTGTTAAACCCACCTCATCACTTCCAGGGGAGACCCGTGTTAGTGATCAGACTTGGTGGTCATGCCCTTCTGGATGAATGACAAGACTCCAGATGGTCCGGGACAAGCTGTGTTCCAGTTGTACCTGGAGTCTCCTTGGAGGCAGTGCCAGCTGCCCCAGAGAGGGAGAGACCGAGGGAGCCAGCCGGACCATCGGCAGCGCGGCCTGGGGAAGAGCCGTCCTGCGCTGCTCCTGGCCTGTGCTGACGCTTGATCCTTGAGCAGAGGTTGCCCTTGGTGAATTCGCTTTATTCATGTTGAATCACACAAAGGCAACTTTTGTTTGAGTATCAAATCCTGCAGGGATGGCTTCGGGGACCTAGTGGAAGAGTCAGGGTCCCTACCTATGCCGTGAGCAAGAATAGCGAGTGTAGTGGGGGTGGACAGGAAACGCTGAGTCAGAGAACACAGAGTGACCAGTCCTAGGGACGCAGGTCCTGCAGAAGAGACATTGACAATGGTGCCCATGCAGTTCTCAGCCTGGGGCTTCTGCATCTCACCAGCATTTAGGGACATTACTGTTCCACCTTTGCTCAAGAAGCCTTGACCTTGTGAATAATGAACTCACCTTGGAAAATGGCAAGGATGGTGACAGCCTTCCCTTCCTCCTATCTTCTCGTTGACTGGCTAATGAGGTCTTGCATTTGGTCTCCTGTTCCTCCTTCCTTGACAGTTGGTCTATTTCTACCTGCGCCTCTCACCAAACCTTTTTTTCATTTATGGAATGAATAGAGGTGACCAGCATCTCATCCGTTTGCATTAAATAATAGTGATAAAAATAACACTACAAACTACAGGAATGGCTTGGAGGAAAAACGTGTTCAAGTGACGACAAATTGGCAGAAGAATCCAATTTTCTTGACAGCATTTCAGCTGCAACTTTTGACCTGGAGAAGCAGAAAGCTGTGGCCATGGCAGCCGCACGGGCAGCCTGCAGCGGGGCTGCTGAGAACAGTACTGTTTGTAGACAAGAACTCACACCAAGGAATCGGGTCGTCATTCAGATTTTTCAATGGAAAAGAATTGATCCTAATGAAAATGATTTGGGGAAAATAACAAGGGAAATAAAAGAAATGGAAATGGCCCAACGGCACAGCGAAGGAAGCTAATCAGGGAATTGGATTAGTTTATGGGATTTGCTCCAAAAAACATCACATCTTGATGAAAACGAATGCTGATGCTGTTCTTGGTCGGATGGGGGAATCCACGTGAGCTTAGACTGGAGCTGCTGAGGTCACAACACAGGTCTGCTGGGCAGCTGACCTTTTCTCTCTGACCCCACCCTTCGGAGACATCTTCTTAGAAGGCTATGCTGGCTCCAGCCATGATTAAGCTGGTGAGGAGGGCTCTCTGGGTGACTTGGGGACCTGCTGTCACCAGAGAATGTACCTACAAATGATACCATCACCTGGACTGCCCTCTCTAGGTCTCTTCCATCCCCTGGGGTGTTCTGGGTGCCATGCTGGCTCCAGGGTAGGCTGGGTGCTTCATGATTAGTAGGGTCCACTCATTAGCACAGTATCCTCCAGGGCTGTTGCTACATGTACAGGAAGCTTAGAATATTCCAGAGTTTGACTTTCTTGGGCTCTGGTGCTGACGCCTCAGAGATGGCCTCCAGGGCATGCCCTTTGTTGGTGCTGAAAGCCACTTTGTCCTGGAGGCCAGCTCCGTTTGGACAGTCATCACGGAGTTCCTGAGTCCGGATCTAGGCTATTTGCCTAGGATGTAATAAGAGGTTGTTGCCCAACATGCTTTATTGGTGGCCGGTGTGTCACAGTGGGTCTCTTTCCAGATGGAGCTCTACCTTGCAGGACTTCGAAGCTACACCGTTCTCTTTGGAAGCCCTCAGATGGTCTGGAGTGTGCCGATGATGTACGCCATCACTACTGGGCTGTTTTCAGGAGCACTTGCAAGGCTGGGAAGATCAGTGTCCAGGTAGTTGCTTGTGACCTGCTCTCTCTCTTTGTGACAGATGCACGTGGCTAGCCTCTCTCCATCGCAGCGCAGCGCAGAGGGCTTTCTGAACTCACGCCAACGTCAGGGAAAGGATTCTGCTGTCGGTCCCACTCCAAAGTTCACAAAATGGGTGGTGGGCACAGAATCCAGACTCTGCTTGTGGCATATGTCGTCGGGTCCTGACTCTCACTGGCTAGCCCGTGCGTTCCAAGAGGCATGCTCGGAATGTGTGCAGACGGATCCTGGGATGGTAGGGGTTCTGCTGGCGGGACTGCTCTACCTTGTGTGAAGAGAGGTCACGAGTGGTTCACTTGCAGTTTCCCTCCTCTCCCCCTTGCTTCGTTTGTTCGTCGACGGGGCTGGGTGGTCAGATCATTGTGGTTGCATGTGAACCCTTCTGTGAAGGATGCAGAGATGGGGAGGCTGGCGGGGGGGGGGGGTGGGTGTATACTGAGGTGAGGCATCTCTGGGTATTGGTGTCGTTACCCCCAAAAGCTCTTTCCAGAAGGCATCCTCTCTGGGAGGGTGACCCAGTGCCTGTCTAGGGCCCTGGAGTCACTCTCTCTGGGGCTGGCAAGGAAGAGTCAAGAGAGAGCAGGGCATCATCCTCACCTCCAGCAATGTGCCCAAGCATGGCTATCTCTACTCCCTGTCAGATTCTATCTGGATCTCAAGGTCAGCTTCTGAGAGGCTCTCGGTATTCAACACACTGAGGTAACTGAGGCTTCATAGCTTGGGGGAAGGGCTGGGCTTGGAGTGGGAGGGTCCCTGAAGAACGAGGCTCTCCAGTGTCCAAGTTGCTCTGGGGAGGGCGTTCTGGAAGCATCAGCGTCGGTCTGAGCATTTGAGCCTCTCCATGGTACTCGGGGAGCGGTTACCCGAGCAACTTTGCTTCTGGACGATGAATGTTGCTCGGTGAACCCCTTTTCGGTATCAAAGCCCACCAGGCAGGGAGGCCAAGGCAGAGGCCTGGAACCTCAGGGAAAGAATATGGAATCAGCTCCACTCTGGAGTATGGGACGGATGGTCGGCCAGCTGGAAAGTAATTGTTTCTAATGTACTTCACCTGGTCCACTAGCCGTCAGTGCCCGCTGCAGCCCATGTGTGCATGCGGAGCCCTTTGTCTCAGCTCAGCTGCTGGTTCTTGAAGGGAGATCGACTGTGTTATATTCACTTGGTGGACTTCGAATAATATGTGGTTGATCTTTTCTCAGTATCGACGCTCACCTTGTAGAAGCGGCCATGTGGGGGAGGGATGGGATGGTGCTTCCAGGCTTCTGCTTCCGCTGGGCTGGGTGGGGTGGGTCATGTGTCTGGCTCCGCTCACCATCTCTGTCCCTCCATCCTCAGGACATCTCCAGGAGGTGATCCCTGCACCTTGGAGGCATTGACCACAGTCCTGCACCCGTATCACTGTGGGTACCTGAGGAGAGGTTGTCTGTGATGAGTTCGCTTTATTAATGACGAATATAACACAGATGGCCTGTTTTCAGTGCCACCTATCACTCGTGCATTCCCAGGCACCATACCACTCTACGGTAGGCAAATGCATGGAGTCTTGACGTGTGTCACCCTTGTCACTGACCTTCAGCTTTACGTCTGTCCTGCGAAAGCTGCTGGGGTGGCCATGTTGACCTTGGAGAAGAGGGTGGGGTTCCATATTGGGGGAGTTTCTTATGAAACTGGTTTGATGTGTGATGGGTGACTGGTGTTCAGTCCATTTTCCACACCCAACATCAGGGGAGCAGGCGCCTGTACCTCTCCAGGGTGTCCCACTGAGGGCTGACCATATGTAGGCCCTGGACCCAATGTCATGGGTCCCTGGACAGAATGGCATGGCCCCCAGAGAAGAGTCACACCTTGCTCGCTGTGCATGCTGCACATTCCATTCACCATGACACACAGTCTACAGTTGGCCTCTCTGGCTTCGGATCCCGTGGTGCCTGCTGCCTGTGCTCCCTCCTGCCTGTCAGCATTGGGTGGAGGGTCGTGTTCTGCTGGTGTCCTGGGCCCTTGATGGTACGGCTGATGGCTAGGCATGTTCTTGCCTTTCATCCCAGCATCATGCATGGGGGTGATCGGGGCAGGGTGGGGAGGCTGGGAGCCATCTTGGAGGAAGAAGCCCCTCTCTCAAGTCCCAGCTGCCCAGTGGTACCTGAAATGGGTGCCTGAGAGGTGTTCACTGTCTACATGATGAGTCTTATACAGTCAGCCTCTTTTCCACATCGCATCCCGCCTTGCTGGTGCCGGCAGCAGAAGCCTGTTGGTTGACTCCATGAACTGTTAGCTTCCCAGTTCCAGTCCGTTGCAAACATTCCCAGAATGCCCCTCAGTCACAGAGGCACTGGTACCCCACTGTTTCTTTGCATATTGGCCCTACCTGACTCCTATGAACTTAACCATAGAGGCCTGACTTGGAGACTCAGGAGCCCCAAAATGTTGCCCACATAGGACCACTGGCCAGGGCACTCTGGGAGTGCCTTTGACAGATAAGCCGGAGTTGTTTAGCATTCATTAAGTATCTCTAGGTAGTGGGTTTGCCTCTTCCCTTTCCTCTAAGAATTGCCCCTCCCCTTCTCCTTTCTTGAGATGGCTCCACCCCTTTCTTGAAAAATTGCCCCACCCTTCTTGGGAGGTGGCCAGCACACCCCATTCACTTCCTTCCAGCCTCTGAGCCTGCCCTGTGCTTCTCTGGGAGGGGAGGTCCTGGTAGTCCTCTTCCGGCCCCAGCCTGCTTCCTGCAGGGTCCCACCCTTCTTCCTCACTCCTCAAGCCAGCACAACCCTTTCTTGAAGGATCAGGGTTCCAAAGGAGAAGGAATGTTCTCTCCTCGCTCTCACAAAAGCAGCAGCTCCTATTTCCAGGTGCCAGCTACCAGTTGCTGTTTTCATTTGCTTCTTATCTGTTTGCTATCCACATTGACCTAGTGCCCCCTACGTGCCCCCCAAAACCCAACAAAAACCTGTGAGGTTTCTCAAGACCCCTAACCCTCCCTTCTTTCCTCCTGTGTTCATCCATGTTCTAAGCCTTAGGATTCAGACCAGGCCCATGGTAGCCGAGTCATGAATGTTTGCTGATTGGCAGATAAGAGTCCCCAGAAGCAGAAACCATGTTGGGTTAATCCCCAGGAAGGTGCTGGGCACAAAGCATGAGCTCCATGTGTGCAGTGAGTGTGGCCATAAATATGGAAACTGGCTTTTCGAAAAGTCTAAACATTTGTTAAAAGCTGTTTGGTTTTCTAGCTTATTTATTATTCTTATTAATTATTATTTTCTTCCCAGAGTGTCACTGGAGAGTGTGGCTGTGAAGTTGGGAGGTCAGACAGATTCGGGGTGCTTTCCTCCACTTTTGCACTGGAGCCCTGCGCGAAGCCTGTGGATACCAGCCTTGGTGCAACCCATCCTCGCCCTTGGCCTCGAGCTGGAGGCCCTGGGGAGCCTCCTGCACAGCAGCCCTGAGCCTGGTGAGGGGGCTAATATTTTATGCATGGACCTGACAAAATGGGAACATTTGGAGACGAAATTGCTGTCAATGATCCACCACATCTTTGGAATATATTAAATATGTGGGGGGGCACCATTCGCCCGAGTTAATTGCACAATGTAAGCACTGCCACAGCACAGCGTCAGCAGGTGGGCTGTGCCCGTCCCTGGGCTGCTGATGGGGAGAGTCCTGGGCATGTCACTGGCCATTGGAGAACTGCACAAGATAGAATGTCAGCCAAGGTGTCAGCAGGCGTGTTCCAAACTTCTCGTAGAGCCACGGAGGCTTGGCCCTCAGTGCAGCATTTCATTAAAAGCAAAATGACTAAATTCATCTATTGTTTGAGGAGAAGAGAAAATCAACAAAGGCCTTTCTCATCCAGTGAGCCAGATGAACATGCCTGTTCCCTGGACGGGCCGGAGGAAAGTCACTGTGGAGCCTTCAGTGGAAGGGTCAGAGACTCCACCCATCTCCAAGGCAGTGTATAAGCAGCTGATCAACCAAACCCAGTGTTTTCAAGTGCCGGGCAGGTGCTGTTGCCATTGGGTGTTTATGCGGGGCTGGTGAGGAGGCAAGTTCAGGTTTACTGAGAAGAAGGGAGGGAGAGTGACTCACTCAGGATCACCCAGCTGTAGACATGTCCCTGCTTGTGGCGAGCCACCCATCTCTAGGAATGGCCTTTTCTACCCTAGGTGACAGATGGCTCATTGAGTGAGACTACAGATTCTTTTGGTATGACTCGGCAAGCTCATTTTTCCCACTACTTGGCTTGCCAATCTTTTCACTTCTTTTCCCCCTCTCCTCATGAACCTTGAGTTTAGTTTGCGTAGGGCCCAGAGTGAGGCTGTACTCCATCAGAAGACCCCGGCACAGTGGACATCTAAGTACTCAATCCACACAGATTGTGTCTTCTGTCCTCACTCTGCCTTGGAGGACGAGCCTGTCTTCACAGCCTCTTGTCATTGGTGGGGAATAGACCTGCACAGGCAGACCTCCATCACATTCTGGCTCGTGTATTAGGTGGGTTGGAGTGATCCTGAGATCTCATAGCTCATCAGGGGTCCCCTGGAGCCACAAGCATGCAGACCC
Organism: Zapus hudsonius; assembly: GCA_004024765.1. Classification (NCBI taxonomy): domain Eukaryota; kingdom Metazoa; phylum Chordata; class Mammalia; order Rodentia; family Dipodidae; genus Zapus; species Zapus hudsonius. Next base: position 16,276 of record PVHP010003382.1, read on the forward strand.
AACTGTACAGGCTGGGTGGGTCTCCTAGGTCTGTTCCCATCCTGGTCCATCCCCCTAGTGACCCCTCGAGCAGGGAAGGGCCATGGAAAGATACATGTGACCTTAGGACCCATGGAGTCATGTGCAGCCAGCTGCAGTGAGTCAGGGGAAGATGGGGCTTTCCCTTAGGTTGCAGGGCAGGTGAGTAGCAGCACCTGCCTCTTTGGATCAACTCAGACCAGCACTAAGGAGGTGCTAAACACAGGAGACATGAATCAGAGCTCTTTATGACGGGAGGAAGCACACAGGCAGCATTCAGAGAACGTTTGTAGAATGAATAAATAAAAACGTGCTCTTTGAGGGAATAAAGAAGCAGGGAAATGAAGAAAAATCTGGGGGAGATAGACATAAATCTCCACCAGCTCTGCCAAGGCCGTGCAGCTGATGCTGCTGAAAAGACCCTGCAGAGGTGGCGGGGCCATTTGTCACTGGCTTAAGGGCTGGAATGGAAGTTCCTTCAGCGTTTTCCCATGATCCTCGTGCTGTGGAGGGGAGCTGGCGGATCACCTGTATGCATAAGGCAGTCCAGTGAGGGTGGTGGGCTGAGAGTAGACGGGACCCCAAGGGAGGGCAGGCTGCCTTCTCCCCAGTTTTCAGTTGCCCTCGGATGCTGTTCATCACAGTGTGTCTGATCAACTCCAGGAAGGCGGGGCCCTTCGAGCTTGTTCCTACGGTTTCCCTGTGTGTGCAGAGGTCTGGTGTGGAGAAGGTGCTGGTGAATGTTTCCTGGTCTTGACTTCCTCTCACAGGCCGCTGGGCCTGCACCCTGTTCAGGGCCTCAGGAGTGGGTATTCCAGGGGCAGAGCTTGCAGTCAGTTTCACCTGTAAGCCCAGGGCTGGGCCAGGGGGGTTCCAGTAGGCATGCCCATGGGACAGCTGTGGTTACCAGCCAGGAGGATTGGCCCAAGGATGTCCTTGGACTGTTAATATCACCACAGGACTGCTTCTTGCCTTCCTTTGGCTCAAAGTAGTGATGGGATTTTGCCCCCCAAGGCATGCAGCCATGGACACCCCTAGTGTCACGGAGAAGGTGCACTGAGCTGAGTTGGAGGCACACATCCCCGCCATCTGCGACAGCTTCGTGTTCTCCAACATAGTCGGTTCTGCTGTGCTCTCTCTCGTTGGCAGGGTAGCGGGAGCTGTGGGGCTGCCAAGGCCTGGGGGAGCCGCCAGCCTGTGGAGTTTACTGTACAAACAGTTGTGGGGGGGGTTCTCTGTTAACTCGAAATCCCCCATCAGTAAACATGCCAATTTAAAGTGTAATTAACTCAAGCCGGAAAGGAATTCAGATTTGGACTGCTTTTCACAGTTGAGGTTGTTTTTCTTTTATTTATTTATCTCTTTCCGGGTGTGGTGGTGTCTGTGATGGGTTTTCGCCAGGAAAAATAGAAGGGGGGCCCCTGGTGGGACCTGCTGGTTGGGAGAGGGAACAGGAAACACTGCAAGCAAGATTTAGAGGAGATGGGAGGCTTGACATCCTAACTCCTGGATGGCCTAAGGTCTCTGTCTGTTCTCTGTCCTGGAAGCTGGAAGGTGTCTGCCTTGCAAATGGGGAAACTAAGGCAGAGGGCACATTGGGGCCACTTAGTAATGGCCTTGTGCCAACTGGTTGTATGACTTAGAAGTCATGGGGTGCTGGGGAGATCCATCTGATGCTGTCTGCTTCCTTCCTTCAGTCGCCACTTTGGACACAGTGCACTTGTCTCAGCATTGGCCATGGAGTGTCCAGCTTCAGATGCCCCAAGATGTTCCCCGCACTCCCTTCAGGATGACAAGTTCAGCCAGGACCCAGCGAGGGGTGCAATTCCCTACCGGAGCCTGCTCCTAACCACCTCCTAGGAAGAAGAGTCTAAGGAGATGTCCTGACACCTGGACTTTAAAGGATTTGAGGGCTAACCTCTCAGCAGGACCAGAGCAACCCTTACTTGGGACTGGGTGGCTGGATGGTATCCTCCCTGGGAGGAAGGAGGGGATTCCCAATTCAGATTTCAAAGGCTCGGATGTGGAGCCCTTTGAATAATAAACATCATTACAAAGTTGAACTAAGTCTGTGCTTCTGTCTTTTGGGAGGGATTTAAGTTTGCTAAGCAGAAGAGGTACCAGCAAGGACTGGCTGCAGTCCCGAGGGACCTCAGGGAATGTCACTGTCCTCTGCACCAAGAGCACTCTGCAGACAGTGTGGGAGCTTGAGCCTGCACCCCTGGCTTCTGCATGCAAGACCACATTTTGACAGACAAAAGACACTCTAGGTCTATTGTTCTGGGGTCTCACATGCCCAACCCCAGCCCCATCCGTGTAGGCTGGGACCCAAAGGGCAGGAGAAAGGGCCTGGGGCACAGCCCTTGCCCACGCCTCACGCTGCAGGCCTCCGCGTGGTCACGACTCAGCCGGGCTGACTCACAGCCTGGAGCGGGAGCCTCATAAATTACATAATTACCCATGAAACCTGCTGCCGCTGCTCTCCAGCCAGGAGTGACACGCTCCGGCTCCGGCCGCAGTGACTCACTGTTCTCCCCAGAGCCCCTTCCCGCCCGCGCATGGCCACCTCATCAGGGCTGGCTGAGCAGGGGAGGGGGCTTGTCCTCATCCCTATCCCCAGAGCAGAGGCAAAGGCAGGCAGCCCCCATCTTGCTGAAAGCTTTTGTGGGGATATCTGCCCCTCCAACGTCCCTCTGCAGCCCCCCAGTGGCGCTCTGCATGGATAGCTGCGGATAACACAGGAGGAAACTGAGGCTCAGAGCTAGAGCGGTCTGCTGGGTAGGTCCGTCCGTTTTGTAGCTCGAGGGTGCTTTGGCTAGGGCTGGTGGTCAGCAAGGAGACCCCCAGAGCCTCCAGGAGCCTGTGCCTGTCTTGAAACTTCCAGCCCTTTCCCCAGAGTCCCTTGGATGGGGACAAACTCCATCTTTGGAAAACATATCTTTTTTTTACACATGCATGCAGGTGTGTGTGTGTGTGTGTGTGTGTGTGTGTGTGTGTGTGTGCGCGCGCGCGCACGCGCGCAGGTACATGTAGAGGCCAGAGGGCAACCTTGGGTGTCCTTCCTCAGAAAGGTTGCCATCATTTTTTTTGAGACAGAGTCTCTCATTGGCTTCACCAGTAAGGTTAGACTGTCTCCTCCTTCCCAGTGCTGGGATTACACCATGCACCTTGAATTTTGCATTTTGACATGGGTTCTGAGGATCAAGTTCATGTCCTGAACTTGACCTGCAAGCACTTTATCTGCTGAGCTATCTCTCCAACCCTGGAAAAAAGTCACTTGGCATTTGGAAAACAAATTTAAGGTAACCTTACTAATCCAGGTATCCAGACCAGGTGGGGACCCCAGCGCAGAATGAGACACGTGTACCAACTAAAATGGGCTCTGGTGGCCTAAATATTATCTGTCCTGTGTCACTTCCTGGCACCATGGCTTCTTGTTCCTGAGCCTCAGATTCCCTGTCTACCATTGTGGGGGAGGGGTCACCTTCACCTTCTTCCTAAGAAGGATGGGAGGGGTTGTCTGACAGGGTTTGGCTCTTATGAGTTAGGGGATTTCTCTTTTCCTCCCTCTCAATAATTCATGGCTGGTTATAATCCCCTGTAGCCCAGACTGAAGAGACCTGTCCCTCACTGGCCTCAGGTTTAGGGGCTGTGCCCTTCCCAGGTTCCCTCCCATGGTGCCCAGCACATGACTGAAGACCCCAAACAGAAAAGTCACTGTGTTCTGAGCTATACCCAGGTGCCATGCAAAACTCTTTTGTGGGTCCCAGAAGGTCCAAGGGTCCCCAGGAATGGGTCTGGGCCCTGTCCCCACTCCTTACCATGGGTCCAGCGGGGGAGAGAAGCTGGATAGTTAGCTCAGCACCAGTGTGGATCAAAGTCCTCTCAGGCCACCTCCTGAGAACTAAATGCCCAGCCACCTGCCCCACACTGAAACCATCCCAGCTCACCCTGAAAGCCTCCCCCTCTCACTTGGGCCATGTCTGTGCCCACCCCAAGAAGCTCTACTTCAAGGCTGGCTCAGAATCAAAGGAGATGGGAGGTGAGGATCATGCCTGACAGCTGTCCGCTGATCCTCACATGTGTGCCCGCACTCACACACGTGAACAAGCATACACACTTCATTACACATCACACACACACAAAGCATGTGATCACATCTAACTATGTGTGTAATGACTTTGGCACATGGTGGACCTGTGCCCTAACTTTCAAAGGGAAGCAGAAGATTCCTCATGTGTATAAATGATGAAACATATGCGCAGACTCAGTTGTACACGTACGCTGATGTGCATCTGAGGAAGGTATGGGAAGGAGCATTCTGTAGGTCTGCACCAACCTTAGATGGGATTAGAAGGATCAGAGAGGGCCGTGTCACCACACACAAGCTCACAGGGATGACAAGACGCTATGGACAAGGCGATAGGTATGTGCTGAACTGGTAGCAGGAATAAAAGAAGGGCAGGGGTCAGAGTGGACCTGGTTCTCTCTCTGGCTTTTCTGGCTCCTTTGAGGACCATAGCAGCCATAAGAAGCCATAAGATGTCCTTCTAGACATCTGTCTGTGGGTTACTTTGCCTGGTGTTACTGAGCCATGCCCTCTCTTGTTTTCTTCTGGTTATTAATGAGCCTAACTTCCCTATGGCTTCTCTTCACACAAATGGTCTGTCTCTTACACTCACCTGCAGGTTTCCTAATTGCCACATTCACCTACTTCCCACACTGACCCTCGCCTATGGATGTTCAGCTGGTCACACCCCTCTTTCGATGAGTGGCAGAGAAAGTGGCCTGTCTGACCAAGTTGGCTAGGGTCACACACTACCCAAGAATAAAACCGAGTTTCTTACACTGAGAGAACTTTCTTTTTTAGCAGGCAGTGATTCCCCCCCCCCATGTGAGAAGGGGCAAAGGGATGAGGTACCAAAGCTGCCAGGTCTGATTCACTTTGTGACCCTATGGATGGGCTGTTCAAAGAGGCTACTGACCTTTGCCACGTACTTCAACACACCTGATCAGGTGATCTTGGGGAAGCCACAGAACTAGAAACAGTAATGGAAGGAAAGACAGTTTCTAGGGGAGGTTTCATCACAGACAGCAGTGATGTTACATTTTGTCACATCAGCTGGGAGGAAGAGTGAGCTAGCTGGGGCTGGATTATAAAACTCCAAGGCTCACTCCAGGGCAACACCTCCTGTAGCAAGGCTCCACCTCCCAAAGGCTCCACCCACTGGGGATTAAGTATGAGGCTCATAAACTCATGAGGCTATGGGGAACATCTCACATACAAACTACCACACCACATGAAGTCAATGAACTTCTGTGTCCTTATCAGGTGGCGTGTGTTCTTTGGAGAGAGACGTGAGACCATGTTGGATGCAGTGCCTAGTTGGTGACTAGTGTTCCGCCATCCCATGGTCTCTGCTAGCCTTCTCTCTGCCTCTTCCACCCCAACCCCAGCCCAATATTCAAGGGAATAACGGTGACACTGTATTCTTGGAAGGCAGCCTGGGCTTGGGGTATGGCCACTGGGCACTGGCCTCTTTCCCATGGAGCCCTGGAGGAGGCTACTCTGGCAGTCAGAGATACATGGGTCCCAGGTCTGGATAGGAGAAAGGACTCTGATGGCTAAATTTTGTTACCAACTGTCGCGGTCACCCACATGTTGCTGGGATGAATTTCCAAACCAGGCACAATTTATGAGAGGAAACGATTTATTCAAGCTACAGATCCAGGGGAAGTCCCATAAAAGTGAAAGAGGCTGGTCCTCTTTCACAGGTCCCAGCAGAGAGAGAAATACCACACTTACAGAACAGCAAACAGGCAGGAGGTCAAGGAGAGAATTCTTTCACCTTTATATAGCCCTAGGGTGGGGTCTTGCAATTCTATCCCAGACTTATGGCTTCCTGAGTCTCTGGAATTTCCTTCCAGCCCTGCCCACACAGGAAAGGATATTTACTTCTAGCTTCTTTGAACTTCATTAGATCCTGCCCCCTACTGAGAGGCTGCCTTCCTGTAAACATCCTCAGAGACCTGCCCAAGATTACTTGAAAGGTCAAGTTGACAACAAAATTTAACCATTACACCAACTTGACCTGTTTAGTAATCTACAGTCATCTTGTGTGTGTGTGTCTGAGGTTGTTTACAGGAAGGATTAACTAAAGGAGGAGGTCCCTCCTCCAGAGTAAGCCCTTCCCCCAGAGGGGAAGGCAGCCTACTCAGTAGGGGGGTGAGGGGAAGGTGGCCCTATTAGTAGGGGGTTGGATGCAAGGATGCCAGAGAGGAAGGATATCTCTCTCTTCCTTCCCCGTACCTGTTTTGCTGATGTGTGTGGTGTTGGTGATCATTCCTCTCTTTCTGTTTGGACCTATAAAAGGGGACCAACCTCTTCTACCTTCATGGAACTTTCCCTGGATCTGTAACTTCACTAAATCCCTTCCTCGCATAACTGTGCTTGGTTTGGAGGTTCATCCCAGTGGCATATAGCTGACTATGACAATATTGGTACCAGAAGTAGGGTGATACTGCTGCAATGAATCTATGTGGATTTTGGTTTTCTGGAACCTGTGTGCTGGAGGAATGGACATGGACTTGGTACTTGCAATTGAAGATGCCTTCCAGAGCAATTAGCCATATTTTATGGACTATTTTGGTGGGAATTTGAAAATGCTCAGTGCAGAGAGAATTGTGCTTGAATATGTGGTTTATGAACTTTCTAAGAGGAAGAACTACAGAGAACTTTATTGGAACTGAGTTGGCCTTGATACATTCTACTGCCCATGCCCAGAGAGTTTGATCAAGGTTTAATTTAAGTAATGGACTGATGTGTTTGGCTAACAATATGGAACTGAGAATTTTAAGATTTAAAGTCAGAAAAATCTCAAAGCAAATTTAACTTACTGGCACAGAGACTGGCTTTAGGTTACTAAAGCCGCTATTGTCAACGTATTAGTAATCCTAAAGAAGATGGCCCTATTGCTTTAAATTAAAAGGATGCCTGAGGTGTTTCCACCCAGGAAGAACTGAATGATAGACTATGCAAATTCTTTTGAAAGGAGATAATTGGAAGGAAGGAATCTGCTCTTCAAGGTTTACTTTATCTCTGAATTAAAAACATGGCTGTGTCCTGCATAGCTTGTGTTGCTTTTGGAAGCTTGAAAAAAATGCATGTGTGGAATGGGTCATGAGATATATATATATATATATGAGATATATATATATATATAGTCTATATATAGTCTATATATATATAGACTATATATATATATATATAGTCTATATATATATATAGACTATATATATATATATATATATATATATATATATATATATATATATATATATATATATAGTCCCAGGAACCGCTGTTGAGATGTGGTATATGGCACAGTGTGTGAAGGCCCTGATAGGCCAGTGAAGTCATTGGGAGATGTGGTTTGCAATGGAGACCAGAAGATATTTTGGATATACCAGGACTGTGCAACAGACTACCATGGAACACTGTTGGCTCAGGATAGAACTTTTCCCTAGCTACTCAGCCAAACTGAAGGCGCAGAAATGGAAAATTCAGAGAATGCCAGTCACTGGTTGTGCTGCTGGACTTGAACTGCAGATGTTTGCTATTTGCCTAATGGTTGTTGAGTTTGCATTGGTCCGGTCTTTCATTGTTATGTCTCACAGCAGTTGGAAATGTTTACTCTGTGTCATTATATGTTAAAAGCATGTAACCTGTTTTGATTCTATAGAATTCACAGTTAAGGGACCTTGCCTTGTTTTGGGGGAGATTATGTGTTTCTGGTTATACATGGGATAGCTATATCATGTTAAGCAGAATTATAATCTTGTTACTGTTTTCATTTGGAAATTAACTATGATGTCAGGAGTTATGGTTTGATGTCAAGTTGCCAAGGGGTGGACTTGTGATGGTTAATTTTTGTTGTCAACTTGACCTGTTTAGTAATCCACAGTAATCTTGAGTAGGTCTCTGAGGTTATTTACAGGAAGGATTAACTAAAGGAGTAGGACCCTCCTCCAGAGTGAGCCCTTCCCCCAGAGGGGAAAGCTGCCCTCTCTGTAGGAGGCAGGATATAAAGAAGCTTGAGGGGAAGAAAATCTCCCTTTTTCCCCCCACCTGTTTTGCCAGTGTGTGTGTGTGTGTGTGTGTGTGTGTGTGTGTGTGTGTGTGTGTGTGTGTGTGATGGTTGGTGGTGGCTTTCCTCTCTGTCTCTCTGCTTGGACCTGTGAAAGGGGGTCAGCCTCTTTTGCCATCATAGAACTTTCCTTGGATCTGTAAGGTCAATAAATCCCTTCCTCCCACTCCATAACTGTACCTGGTTTGGAGGTTCATCCCAGTGGCATGTGGCTGACTATAACAAGGGTGTCACTTCTCTCCTATCTGTTGTCATTGCCTCCTTGTTGTTTCCCTTTGTGTGCTGACATTTTCCTAGGCAGATCCAGGAGTAAGGGAAAGCTACTTAATGCACAGTGGGTGGAAGAGCCTTTCTTTGTTGAGGCTGACTCTTCTTTGGGCTTGGGGCAATTATGGTCCAGACAATCCCTCAGCTGGTGGGCACCTCATCAATTTGCTGGCAGTGAACACACCAGCCGCTGTGTGGATGACCGCTGTCCCTGTGTCTTTTGTGTGACTTTTTCTGGGGAGACATGAACAAATGTCTATTATCCAGACAGAGCATGAATGAGACAGGACAGAGACTGGAGGCTTGTAGCAGTTACCTTATCCTTGCTGGGACAAAGCACCTGACTAGATTCAGCTTATGGAAGCAAACAGTTTCTTTCAGTTTACAGTTTCATCTTGAAGGGGAAAGCATAGCAGGAGCAGGAAGCTGAGTGTCACATCCCCAAGGCATCCATGTAGGAATAGAAGTGAGCGAGTTCACTGGCAAGCAGGGCAGAACTAATGAATTTCAAGGCCATTCTCCAGCAACACACCTCTTCCAGCAAGGCTCCACCTCCCAAAGGCTCAACCAGCTGGGGATTAAATGTGAGGCTTAGTCAAAAACATATGAGTCTATGGGGCACATTTTACCTTCAAACTACCACAAAGGGATTAGCAAATGGTGGCTTGTGATAGACAGCCGTCCTCAAGGCTCATCAAGTCTCATGCTCACTCCTACAAGCCTGAGTAACTCTGCCACTCTCCTTCCCCTATATTGCCACCAAATTCTGCATTCCTACAAAGGGTGCTTTGGAGATTCAGTTTCCACAAATGCAAAATAATGACCAAAGGTCACCATCCCAGGTGGGAAGTGCCACTTACTGCAGGACAGGGTCCAGTGCCCAGGAACTCACCTTGGTCTGCTCCTGAAAGCATAGGAGGACAGCTCTAGTGTGTCTTGAACAGGTCCCTTGAACATGTGTACAACAACAGCCTGGGGTGTCGCCAGTGTACAAGCTGAAGATGATGGCTTCTGCATTCAGGCCTCACATCCATGTTCAAATTTGCCTCATCTAGCTTCCAGAGGTTCAAAGATGGTGGATGCATGTTCTCTGAGCCATTGGAGTCCCTTACCTGTGTCTGTATCTTGATGTGGTATCCTTCAGCAGTTTCAAAGTTTCAGGTCTTACAGCGAGCTCTTTGACCTAGGGCTGGGCAGATGGCTCACTGGATAAGGTGATTATCACACAAGTATGAGTACCTGAGTTTAGATCCACAGACACCATGTTAAAGCTAGAGACTGGCAGAATGTAACCCCAGCATGTCTACAACAAGATGGGAGGCAGAAAATTTCCTAGAAGTTCACTGACCAGCCAGCCTGGTGAAGAGTGATGAGCAATGAGGGCCACACATGAGGTGAACTGTGAAGACTGACCCAGAAATTACTGATCCTGAAAGTTGTCCTCTGACCTCAACATGAATGCTGAAGCCTGCATGTACCCACACTCAGACAGACATCATACACACACCAAACTAAATAAATGATTTTTTTAAGTGAAAGAGAAGCTCTTTGACCCATTTTGAATTGATTTTTTTTGCAAAGTGAGAGATGTAGGTCTAGTTTCATTCCTTTCTAGTGGAAATCCACTTTCTCCAGCACCAATTTGTTAAAGATACTGTTTTCTTCAGCGTTAGCTTTGTTAAGACTTACGTGGCTCTTACAGAATCCTTTGTTCACTGAGCTGTTGACCAAAGTGACCCATGAGGTCCCCAATACAAGACAGGATTCTGACAAAGCTCTTGATCATCCACCCCAGGCCTCAGGCGAGATCCTGTTGCTGAAGAACCACAGAAAGCCATCTACCAGCACCGAGAGACCCTACAAGGTCCAGAATGGTAACCAGCCCCCAGATGGTAGCTAGTGCAGAGCTGGAAGGCACTGCATAAGTGGCCAGGGGAAACTGGTCAATGACAGCTGGAGTAAACAGAGACCACTGACATGAAACACAGTCGGCCACCATGAGTAGGCTGAACACACTGCCTACTGGGAGAGAACAGCAAACCATGAAAAAAGCACCTGTGCAATGGAGGCGCCAAACAATCAACAGCTGTTAATTTGGCCAAGAAATCCACTCAGTGAAGGGGAGTCCTTGACTGGAACTGGGATTTCAGGGTAAAATACATCGGGAACCAAAATCTTGGGACCCCAAAGAGAAATTCACTTTACAAGTGATTTAGGAAAAGCTACCAACAATAGAATCTAGCCAACTCAGGAAAGTGTATCTCAATTAACCTATACTGATCTAACTCTCCGATGGAGATTCTGTTTGTATCTTTCAGAAGGCTCCAAGAGAGCTGTGGCTCCTCCAGCCCTACCATTGAGCCACAGGCCGACAGCTGTCTTCCTGGCAAGAGATGCGCCACCCCAGACCTACCGTGGAGGATCCACATGGAACCCCGCAGGCAGTGATGGGATAAGCAAGAGACCTATAACCACAGCCAATCAGTCAACCCAGGATGAGCCAGCAAGACAGACACCAACCATTTTAAACACAACCTCAAGCAGAAGTACAGAGGCCCCTAAGGCCTCAACAATAAAACAGCCTTAATACTCACCCACCATGACTCAGGGAACTGAGCAGAAGAGGGGGTGGAAAGATTGTAAGAGCCATGGTGGAGGAGAATATCCAGAGACACGTACCCCCTCAATAACAACATACAAAGTGGGGGGGGGGTGGAATCAGGTTGACTCCTAGGCTATTCACAGCCCCCTACCCCATGGACTGATCCAGACTGCCCATGGAGGAGGAAATCCAACTGATTGGGGACAGGGAAGAGGGAAATAGGGGAATTGGAGACATCAACACATTATTCCCTTATTAAATATACCTAATTATGGATAATAAAAAATTAAATTAAAATAAAAAAATAATGACTTACGTGGCTCTGTGTGGCTTTATTTCTAGTTCCTCAAGTCTATTCTTTTAGTCTACATGTCTTTTTTGTGTTGTATCACATCGACTTTGTTACTATGACTCTGTAAAAGAACTTGTGATCAAGTATCATGAAGATTCCAGCATTACTTTTTTTGTTCAGGATTGCTTTGGCTGTTTAGGGTGTTTTGTGATTCTGTATAAATTTTAGAATTGCTTTCTCAAGTTCCGTGAATTTCGCTGGAGTTTTGATGGCAGATTGCATTGAATCTGCAAATTCCTTTCAGTAACAGTCTTTTTCACAGTAATTCTGTCTATCCATGACCATGAGAGGTCTTTCTATCTTCTAGTGGCTTCTTCAATTTCTTTCTCTGTGATCTTAAAAACTTTCATTGTAAGAGTCTTTCAACTTGGTTCACCATGGTTAAAGTTATTCCAAGGGTTTAATGAAGTTATTGTGAATAATATTTTTTTTTTCTTGATTTCTTTCTTGGCAAGTTTGTTATATAGAAAAACTACTGTTTTTTTTATATTGTTTTTGTATTCTACAATGTTTTTGAAAGTGTTTATCAGGTCTAAGAGTTGAGTTTTCTGGTGGAGTCTATAGGGTCTTTTAAGTATAAGATTGTGTGTTCTGAAAATAGGGATAGTTTGAATTCTTCCTTTTCTATTTGTACCTATTTTATTTCTTTATAGTGTCATATTTCTCTAGTACACATCAAGAACTATGTTGAATAAAAATGGAAGAGAATGAGCATTATTGCTTCATTCTAGGCTTAAGAGTAAATGTTTTCAGTTTTACCCATTTAGTATAATGTTGGCTAAAGATTTGTTGGACAAAGCCTTGATTACGTCGAGGTATGCTTCTTCAGAAAATTTATTATCAAGGATGTTGAACTTTGTCAAAGGCCTTTTCAACATCCAGGAAGATGACCATATGATTTCTGTCTCTAAATATATTTATGTGCCAAATTGCACCTATTGGTTTTGTTTACTGAACCAACCTTGCATTCCTGCGATGAACTCAATTTGGTCATGGTGTATGATCTTCTTAATGGGTTCTTAGATTTAATTTTCAATCCTCCATAATCCACAACCACCTGTTGATGGTCCCAGCATTAAGAAGGTCTACTGATGTTGTGAGGCCATGAATACACCAGTCTGGAAACCAGAATTCCAAAAAACTCCTCTGCATCCTTTGGTTATTATATTCTTTCTTCCACCTCTTCCTCTACAGTCCCTGAGCCTGGAGAGCATCATATTTCTCTAGTACACATCAAGAACTATGTTGAATAAAAATGGAAGAGAATGAGCATTATTGCTTCATTCTAAGCTTAAGAGTAAATGTTTTCAGTTTTACTCATTTAGTATACTGTTGGCTAAAGATTTGCTGGACAAAGCCTTGATTATGTCGAGGTATGCTTCTTCAGAAAATTTATTATCAAGGATGTTGAACTTTGTCAAGGGCCTTTTCAACATCATGAATATGACCATATGATTTCTGTCTCCAAATATATTTATGTGCCAAATTGCACATATTGGTTTTGTTTGTTGAACCAACCTTGCATTCCTGTGATGAACTCAATTTGGTCATGGTTAATGGGTTCTTAGATTTAATTTTCCATCCTCCATAATCCACAACCACCTGTTGATGGTCCCAGCATTAAGAAGGTCTACTGATGTTGTGAGGCCATGAATACACCAGTCTGGAAACCAGAATTCCAAAAAACTCCTCCGCATCTTTTGGTTCTTACATTCTTTCTGCCACCTCTTCCTCTACAGTCCCTGAGCCTGGAAAGCATGATAGAGACCTCTCTGAACTTTAGTAAGTTTTGAGTCTCCACAGAAGTTTCCACAAAGTAAGATCAGCACTAATATATACTCATGTAGCCAAACAAAAATAGCAGCTTCCTAGGGCTTATGGTCTTTCTATGCAGAGGCTTTTGATTAGGTTTTAGTATCAGCCACCAATTTCCTCCGGTGGAACAGGCCTCAAATCCAATCTGAAAGCTATTGGTTTACCTCGTAACAGATGTCACTATTGCACTAGTGGTCACATCTTGCCTAGCTGGGCAGTTATATAGCTTGCAGGATCCACTGCTGGCTAAGGCCACTGATGACTTTTTCCCCCTAAAAGGCTGCATAGCACTTTCCAGTACTAGGATTGCAAGTTCAGAGGGAGAAAGCTTCTAGCTCAGCTACAGCTTGATTTCTCAGTGTTCTACAACCAAAGCATGCGAAGTTTTCAGAAATAGCATATTACCTCCTAATTCAGGTGGGCAGCCAAAGCTTTGGTAATAGCCTATAATATTTTGGGGACCTCAGAGACCTTCCTGACCAGTAACTCCCTGAGAGGTATCTCACCCCAGACACTGATTTTTTTTTTCCCTGTGGAGCATCATTGTAGCTTTGGGAGAGGCATTATCCAACCCCCTCACCCCACACAAAGCATTTCTTATTTATTTTTTCCAAGAACAAACTTTGTTTCATCAATTCTATGCATTGTTCTTTTAGTCTCCATTTTATTAATTTTTACCCCAATGTTCGTTGTTTCTTGCCACCCACTGCTTTTGAGTTTGGATTCTTCCTGGTTTTCTAGGATCCTGAGGTACATCATTAAGTTGTTAATTTGTGATCTCTCTCTCTCTCTCTTTTTTTGATGCAAGCACTCAAAGCTGTAAACTTTCCACTTAGAACTACCTTATCTGTTTCCCAAAGGTTCTGATAAATTGTGTTTTCATTTTCATTTGTTTCTAGGATCTTTGAAATTTCCTGTACAATTTGTTCAACGACCCACTGGTCATTCAAGGGTGTATAGTTTGGTCTCTGTAATTTTGTAGCTTTTCTTGATATTGATTTCTAGTTTTACTGCACTGTGATCTGATAATATGCTAGAGATTATCTTTCTTCTTTTGTATTTGGTAAGACTTGATTTGTGACCTAGAATGTCATGTATTTTTGAGAAATATCTGTTATGGATTTAATTTGATCTATGCTATTGCTTAACTATTAGGTTTCTTTATTGATTTTTAATTTGGATAATTTCTGAAGAGATAAGTTTAGGGTATTGAAATAACTCACTCTTACTGTAGATGAACCTATTTGAATTTAAATGTCCTTTACTGTTTAGTTTATGAAATGGGGAGCCCCAATGTTTGGTTCATATACATTTATAACTGCTATATCTTCTTTTTAATTTTTTAATATTTATTTATTTATTTGCAAGCAGAGAGATATAGAAGAGAGACAGAGAGAATAGACAAACCAGGGCCTCCAGCCACTGCAGACTAGCTCCAGATGCATGGGCCACTTGATGCATCTGGCTTTATGTGGGTACTGGGGACTCAAACTTGGGTCATTAAGGTCTGCAGGCAAACACCTTAACCACTGAACATCTCTCTAGCCCTGTTGTATCTTCTTGATGAATTATGCCTTCTATTAATATACAGTAGCCTTCTTTATCTCATAAGTTTGATTTGGTAGCCACCTTATCAGATATCAGCTTGTTTTAAGGTGCTGTTCACATGTAGATTATTTTCTGTCCTTTGACTCTTTGGTCTGTGGGTAACCTTAGTATACTGAGATGCACTTCTTGGATATTGGATCTAGTTTTTTGTGATCTAATTTTTTTAACCCGCTCATCTGGTCTACATATCTCTATTGGTAAATCAAGGCTATTTGTACTTAAGGTTATTGTTGAGAAATATTTACTAATTACTATAATTTTATTGGTTGTTTTACTGGTTAATTAGACTATTATTTGTTCTTTTCTTTGTTGCTTCTCCTGCTCGACATGATGGATTCCTTCCCAGCTGCCCTTTGTACAACTCTTTCGTTTTATCTCCTGATATAGACACTTTTCCTGCTTCCTCCCCTTTTTAGAGCATTTCTTTCAGTATCTTCTTCAATCCTTGCTCGAGTTGCTCGATGGCCATGAACTGCCTTACTTTGTTCCTGAAATGTTCTTATTTCTCCACCAATTTTAAAAGATAGCTTTGCTGGATGAAACAATCTTGGTTGATGTTATTGACTTTCAGCACTTGAAATATATCAGTCCACGCTTTCCGGGCTTTGATGAAAGACTTTTTTTTTTTTTTTTTTTTTTTGCTTTGTAGGTGAGTTGGCATTTCTCATTTACAGATTTCAATATTGTTTCTTTGCTTTGCATTTTTTATATCTTTCCTGCATGTCATGAAAGGTTCTCTAGTCATTTCTATTTGTGGTACTAAGCACGTCTTGTGTTTGAATGTCTATTTCATTCTTTAGAGATTTAGTTTTTTTGCTATAATTTTGTTGAAGACATTCTCCGTACCCTTAGTGGATACCTCAGCTCCTTCTAATACCCTGTGGATTCTGGGTTTGATCTACTGATTGTATCTCATAATCCTTGGACATTGTACTCATGCTTGTTTATTATTTTTCTTTATTGATACTTAATGAAGTTTATTACACTCCATCCCTGGTATTATTTCTTCCTTATACTGCTTGGTAATGTCTATTGGTGATACTTTCTACTGTGATTATTATATTTAATTCATTGAGTTTTAAAAATATTTTTATTTATTTATTTGCATGCAGAGATAGAGAAGAGAGAGAGAGAGAGAGAGAGAGAGAGAGAGAGAGAGAGAGAGAGAGAATGAGAATGGGTGCACCAGGACCTCTTGCCACTGCAAACAAATTCCAGATGTATGTGCCATTTTGTGCATCTGGCTACTTTATGGAAAATTTTACTGGGTACTGGAAAATTGAACCTGGGCCATCAGGCTTTGCAAGCGAGCTCTTTTAACCACTGAACCGTCTCTCCAGCCCACACTGAGTTTTTGTTTTCAACATTTCTATTTGTTTTTCTTCCTCAAACAGCTCGATTTCCTTGCTTCATTTCACTCCCATGTTGCTGATCTTTTGGTCCTTACTCGTGATTTCTCATCTATTTCTCTCCTCCCTTTGTTGTTGACTTTCCTCTCCACATCCCGAACTGAATTTACTTGTTGATTTGTATCCCTTTTTTAGGTCATTGATCATTTTGATCAGAAAACCTTTGAAATTCTCATCTGGCATGTTACCTATCACAGTATCTTTGAGTTTGGTAATTGAGGAGTTAGGAGTTTTTGGAGAAGTCACGTTGCCTTGCTTTTTTGTGTTTCTTGAATTTCTGTGTTTCAAACTGCATCTGCTGGCTTAGCCATGTTTTCTGGGTTTTTCTGTTGTTTGTTTTTTGAGGGGAGGTCTTCATATTGAGCCTCCTACTCTTTAAAGGAGCATTCCCCATACCATTTAGCAAAAATATCAAACCATGCATGACCTAGAAATACACTTAAAATCAATTAAAGATCATTAATAAATCAGTAATTACCATAAAACCTGAAAATGGGAAAACTGCTGTAGATCATGCTGATGTTGAAAAGTTATGTAGAGTAAGTGTGGAAACAGGGAGTGAATGAGATAAGGGAAGGAGACCAGGAAAGAGGAGAGATGGAGGAGAAACAAAGTTAAATAGTTGACAGAGAACAAGAAGGCAAGTGCACCAGAATGTTATAAAGGGGAAGAGAAAAGAACAAGAGATTAGAACAAAACAGCTTTCCTAATAATGAAAAAGTTAAAATATAAAATAATATTTAAATAATTAAAGGGAGGAACAAGAAATATAAATATAAGAGTATTAGAAAATAACTCCAGTAAGGAAAGTCAAAGTCCTAATAAATATAGATAAAGAAATAGGAAAGAAAGGGAAAGAAAAAAAACTAAGGTAAAGGGGAAAAAAATCAGCACCCCCCTATTAGTTACTTGTCTCGTTAATGACACCTGACAAAAGCAGTTTAAGGAAGAAAGGAACATTTATTTTGGCTCACAGTTTGAGGGAATACAGTCTGTAGTGGTCAGCCACACACTGCTGGGATGAATCTCCACACCAAGCACAGTTTGGGGAGGAAAGTATTTATTAAAGTAATAGATCCAGGGGAAGTTTCAGAATGAAGAAAAAGGTTGCCCCCCTTTTACGGATCCAAGCAGAGAGAGAGAGAGAGAGAGAGAGAGAGAGAGAGAGAGAGAGAGAGAGAGAGAGAGAGAGAGAGAGAGAGAGACCCAGCATCCACAACTCAAGCAAACACAATCTAACTACCAAAACAGCAGGAGCTTCAGCCTTGAGCTCTGGCTGCTCTTTGCATATCTATAGCTGGAATTTTACATCCACTGCCAGACTCACCTTCAGGCTGGAGCCTAGAATCCAGCCTAGGTGATACCTCCTCCAGCCACGCAGCTAGATAAAAACATTTACACTTTTGAATCTATTGGGGGACATCCATTCAAACTACCACACAATCCCTCATGACAACATAACTATGGCAGCAGGTGCGTGAGGTGGCTGCTCACATCACATCTGCAGTCAGGAAGCAGAGGGGTGAGTGTTGATGCTAAGCTGGCTACCTCTTTTATATACAGCCCAGGGTCCCAGCCCATGCGATAGTGACACTCACATTTAGGGTAGGTCTGCACACTTCAATTAATTTAATCTATAAAACACCTCACAGACCTTCCCAGAGATTTGTTTCCATGGTGATCCTAAATCCTAGCAACAGAAATTAACTATCACACCTCCAAAATGAAAACTATATATACAATTAGATGACTATGTGAAAGGTAATACAAATAATCACATAAAAATTTTGGATCCGCCATCGCCGTCATGCTCTCCGTCGCTGCACCGTAGCAGCAGCCGCTGCTGGGTGCTTCCCCGAGGCTTCCTGCACCCTGCTTTGGCTCCCAGCCCCTCCGTTGCTGTCCAGTCAGCTCACTGCTATGCTCATGGCTCACACGAGACAGATGAGGAGTTTGATGCTCGCTGGGTGACATACTTCAACAAGCCAGACATAGATGCCTGGGAATTACGGAAAGGAATGAACACGCTTGTTGGCTATGATATGGTTCCAGAGCCCCAAATCCTTGATGCTGCTTTGCACGCTTGCAGACGGTTAAATGATTTTGCTAGTGCCGTGTGCATCTTAGAGGTTGTTAAGGGCAAAGCAGGACCTCATAAGGAAATCTACCCCTATGTCATTCAGGAACTTAGACCAACTTTAAATGAATTGGGTATCTCCACTCCAGAGGAACTGGGCCTTGACAAAGTGTCATCTCCCTTGATGGGCTTCCCAAGGATTTACTGGGATTGCTACTTGATTGTAAACAGCCACCTAGAAATGTTTCATTCGAACAAATTTTCCTTTGAGTATCAAACCATGTAATAGTAACTTGGACTTTAATAAAAGGGAAATGAAAAGAAAAAATTTTAAAAATTTTTGGATCAACAGGTGACTGACTATACTCTGTTCACAGACCTTCCTGCATGTCCTACTGTCCTGATCTGTCCCATGCTGGGGAACAGCTTGTCGCCTATGCATGGGGAATGACGTATTTGCCACCAACGAAGGCTAGCTCCATAAGCAAGGCAAATGCATCTAAACCTGGAGGCTCAGGACTTTGGTTAGAACAGTGATGGTTCTTTCACTGGGTCGAAGCAGAGGTCCAAGGCCCCTGGCCAGACCTTTCCCTTTTAAACAACTTCTCATTGCAGAACCAGCTGATGAAGACAGAGAGCCCAGGGCCCAGCAGTCTTGTTATACTCTGCCTGCAATTGACCACGGTCATTAAAAGTGCCATCCATGTAGGCTCTACAGATGAGAGGGAGGAATGGACATTGGCCACCCAGATGG
Source organism: Zapus hudsonius (assembly GCA_004024765.1). NCBI lineage: Eukaryota > Metazoa > Chordata > Mammalia > Rodentia > Dipodidae > Zapus > Zapus hudsonius. Next base: position 35,325 of record PVHP010003382.1, read on the forward strand.
TTGCCAATGGGCTGGAACACCCTCACCTAGGTGAGGATCCCATGGATTTCAACATCTGAAGAGGCGGAAGTGGCCTTCAGCAAGGCATGAGCCAATGTGGCCATGAACTGTATTTGACAATCTCAAACTCCTTGGCCCTTGCATCCTGGACAACGTCATACCAGTGTGGGAGAAGGGCACTAACCACTACACCTTGAAGATCCTGTGGAAGGAGCTCACCATTGCCAAGGATGAAGTTGTTTACATGGCTACCAAGAACACCAGGCACCCTCTCCTCACTGCCCTGAAGTAAGCTTCCAGGCCCACAACCTCCTGTGCTTCATGAAGGACTATGCCCTGTGGGGAAGCTGTTCTTCCTGCCATCTTGAATAAGTCTTCATGCAGGAGCTTTGTGATGCAGAGCTTGCCTCGGCTCTCAAGCTAGAAAACTCCATGCTGGACAGAGATGGACACATCAAGTTCACCGACTTTGTCCTGAGCAAAGATGGCATCAATGACCACAAAAACCCAAGGTGCTGGAGGTCAACTCCTGCTGAGGACTGTGGCGCCTGGACCTGTCATGACTTGCCCTTGTACAGCCAGGATGAGGAACTCTCTCTGAGCTCATCCTCACGGAGGAGATCTGCCTCCCAGGCGCTCTCTGGAGTGGTCAAGTCCCTGCTAGCTGGGCTGCCATAGAAGGACCACAAGTGGAGGCTTGGCAGGTGCCCCACGATGTAAAGGAGGTTCAGGGTACAGGGTCTTCCCTAGCATCAACTGGCAAGATGGGGTACAGAAGAAACTCCTGCTCCTTCAAACATCTCTTTGCTTCTGAGATGGACACAAGCTACTTAGATGATGAGTTTACTGTGAAGGCCATCACAAGCACACCCCAGACTGCCACGATAGCCTGGGTTCATTGAGGATGGTCCAGCGGACACACTTTTCCCAGTTCCCCTACTCAGGCAGTGTCCACCAGTGAGCAGACCTCTGCTGCCATAGGACATGTGCACGGCCACCATCTACCACTTGGGTGGCTTTAAAAAATATCGCATTATTTTAACTCTAAAAAAAATTGGGGCCAGGCATGGTGGCACACACCTTTAATCCCAGCACTCAGAGGAAGAGGCAGGAGGATCGTTGTGAGTTCAAGGCCACTCTGAGACTACATAGTGAATTCCAGGTCAGCCTGGGATAGAGTGAGACCCTACCTCAAAAAACAAACAAAATTTGAAAAATAAGTAATATGAAGGGAAATGATGAATAAAAACAGAAATAAATTTAAGTAAAAGTTCCACTAAATGTGTAGAAAAACGGGGAAGAAAAAAAGTACGAGGTGCTGGAGTGGCTTTTAAAAATATTTTACTTGTTTATTTGAAAGCAGAGAGATACAGAGAGAAACAGAGAGAGAAAGGGAGGGAGGGAGGGAGAGAGTGTGTATTAGTCAGGGTTCTCTAGAGGAAACAGAGTTGATAGAATGGATTATAATAAAAGGGAATTTATTGGGGTAGCTTACGACAGTCCAACAATAGCAGTCTGCAGGCCCACAGGTGAAGAAACCAGTGGCTGTTCAGTCCACGTGGCTGGAGGCCTCAGCAGTCCCAATCCAGCCCAGAAGGCCTGATGGCTCCCTGGGGAGCAGCTGCTCTTCAAGTCCACGATGTGAGGCCGAGGAAACTGGGTTCCGATGTCCAGAAAGGGTAGGAGAGCAGGATGCGAGTGCAAGTCACGAACAAGCACCAGCAGCCGGGGGAGGAAGGAAGAGCGTCTCCTTCCCCCTAAGCTTCCTCATATTAGTCTCCTTCTGGAAGGCCCACCCACTGGGGGAAAGGGCTCACTCTGGAGAAGAGAATTCCCTTCTCCAAAATCTCAAAAGGATTTTGTCAATCCTTCCTGCAGGCAAACTCAGAGACCTGCCCAAGATTACTATGGATTAGATCAAGTTGACAAATTTAACCATCACAAGTCTTCTCCAAAATCCCAAAAGGATTTTGTCAATCCTTCCTGCAGGAAAGCTCAGAGACCGGCCCAAGATTATTATGGATTATTACATTGGTCAAATTGAAAATAAGCTTAACCATGACAGAGATCGAGAGAGCATATGGGCACACCAGGGCCTCTAGCCACAGCAGACAAACTCCAGATGCACGTGCTGCTTTGTGCATCTGGCTTTACATGGGTACTGGAGACTCGAACCCAGGTCCTTAGGCTTTGCAGGCAAGTGTCTTAACCATTGGACAATCTCTCCAGTCCCTGGAGTGGCTTTTTTCCAGGTTCTTGAGAATTGGAGACAGTTAGTAATATGCATGGTGCAGAGGGGCCATTTGAATTTGAGGACCTGTCTTTTCCTATGGTAAACCTATTACTGAGTCTGTACTGGGCAAGTGTCCGATGTCTGCCGGAGGTGTCCACACAGTGTCCATCATCCTTCTTTATGTTCCAGGGGTGTCTCATGGCCACAACTAGCTTTGCATTTTGTGGGCTACATAGATTCTTTCAGCTTTACAAGACACCCCAAATCATATCCCCTCAAACAGCAAGTGCCTCAGCTGGGGTATCTCTCCTGTGTGTAGGTTGTTAGGGCAGCAACCACAGCACCGAGATTCATACAGGAGAAGGATCTATTTTGTACTGTAAAATTCTTCTGCGCATTACCCTCTTGTCTCATATACAGTTTTAGAAGTACAGATTCTCTGGCTCTACAGCAGAAAATGACACATAGGTGGTCCCAAAATTTGATCCACCTGCTAGCCTCAGGCTCAGAGCTATCAAACCCCAGGGCTATTCCAAGTTGAGATCCGTTTCCACCCACTGAGAAAGGAGCTTCTCTCCTCATGCAATTCCCTGCCTGAGCCCAGCCTCCTGCTGCCTGGGTCTTCCTTTCCCCAGGGTGTGACAGGCCAATTTGAGGCTTCCTCACCAGAGAATGTTCACTGATCTCAAGCTCCAGGGTAGCTCAGTGTTTGTAAAAATATTTTTATTGATTGATTAGGACTAAGAAGAGAAAGACAGACAGAAAGAGAGAGAGAGAGAGAGAGAGAGAGAGAGAGAGAGAGAGAGAGAGAGAGAATGAGAATGGGTACCTCAGGGCCTAGTGTCATTGTTGCAAACTCTAGACTCAGGTGCCACTTTGTGAGCTTGTGAGTCTGGTTTTATGTGGGTCCTGGCGAATCGAATCCAGACCAGCAGACTTTAACTGCTCCAGTAGCTCAGTTTTCAGCATAGATTTTCTCTTGAGATGGCACCCCGCCATTGCAATCCAGATCCACATCCCAGAACGTGACGAAATGGATTTCTCTCTGCTACCAATTCATCTGCTGGAGGAGACAGTGTCTCACCAAAACCCACAGCCGAATCTGAGGCTTGGGAGGGTGGTGGGTTTTTCCTGAAGGCAGGACTTCAGGTAGAAGTGGCTTGTTTCCCTTCCCCCTGCCGGGAAACTACAGCTGACACTTTGTCTGATTGACTTCTCTGCTTTCGTCATACATCCTTTGCGTGTCATTAATATTTTGATAGAGATTTCATTGAAGATGTAGATTTATTTGGGTAGTAGAGATATTTTTAACAGTATTCATTCATCTCGTGCGTGAACATACCCTGTATTTCCAGTTATTTGTTTCCTACTTAATTTCATTCATCAATGTGTTGTATTTCTCAGTACGCATGGTTTACCTCCTTGTTAACGTTTATTCATAAGCATCTTGTTTTTGTAATTATTATGAATGGGACCTTGGGCTTCTTTTTCAGGCACTTTAAATATTTGCCAAAGAAGCACTGCTAAGTGTTGCAACTGGTTTTGTATTCTGTTTTCCTAGCTGGAACAAGTTTTTTTGAGCTCTGTTGGAATTGTCTATATACAGAATCCTGTCATCTACACACAGGGAGAATTTGACTTTCTCCTTTCCAGTCTCTGGTTAGGACTTCAGGTACAATGCTGAACAGAAGTGGTAACATTGGCATCCTCCTCCCTTGCCAAGTGTTAAGAGTAAAAGCTTTCAACTTTTCTCAAGAGCATGTTAGCTGGGGGGTTATCATGTATACCTTCAGTGTGCTGAGATATTCTTTCTATCCCTAATACGTTGAGTGTTTTTGTTGTGAAGGGATATTGCATTTTGTCAAATGCTTTTTATGTTATCTGTTTTAATGATCTGATGGCTCCTTTATCCTAATGTGATGTATCATACGAGTTCTTTTGCATATTTTAATTATCTTTGCATGGCTGGGATAAATCTCCATAAATCACAGTGGACAATCCCTGTCATGTATTATTGAATCTGAAAGCCAGTATCTATGATTATCAGGGATATTGGTTTGCTCTCTCTCTCTCTCTCTCTCTTCCTCTCTCTCTCGCTCTGTGTATGTGTGTGTGTGAGAGAGAGAGATTTTGTTATTAGTATAGTACAATTGGAGGTATTTTCTCCTCTTTAATTTTCTAGAAGAGTTTGAGAAGAATGATATTAATTCCTCACTACATCATTAAATCATGGGTGGAACTGAGTAGAGAAACCACTACATCGTAGGCTCCATGTTGAGAAGAGGGACTCTTATCACTGACTCCAACCTCTACTGTTCTGCTCAAACTTTCTCTGTCTTCTTGATTCATTCTTGTTAAGCTGAATGTGTCCGGAAGGCTCTCCTTCTCTTCAAAGATATCCAGTTTCTCTTGTGTATTTGTAGACTCTTGTGACTCTTTGTATTTCTGTGACATCAGTTGTAATATCTCTTACTTCTGACTTGATTTGAGTTTTCTTTCTTTAGTTGGTTAGTGTTGGTAGAGGTTTGTCAATTTAATCTTTAAAAAGACCAAATATTCGGTTGGCCATCTGCAACATCCTTTATTTCATTTATTTCTAGGCTGATCTTTATGATTCCCTTCTTTGGTGATTTGGAGCTTCGATTTTATTTTCCTGGTTCCTTGAGGTGCAGTGTTAGGCTGTTTATGGTGAGCTCCCTTCTTTTTTGAGATATGACTCTATTGTTAATGAACTTCCTTTTATAATTGATCTTGTAATCCAATTGCTATTGGTGTGTTACGTTTCTTTTCTTTTGGACATTAAGGCATCTAAAATTTCCATTTTGTTTTTTTTTAATATATATATTTAAATATATATATATATATATATATATATATATATATATATATATATATATATATATTGATTTTTCTAGGTAGGGTCTCACTCTAGCCCAAGCTGACCTGGAGTTAGTCTTAGGGTGGCCTTGAACTCATGGCAATCCTCCTACCTCTGCCTCCTGAGAGTTGGGATTAAAGGTGTGCCTGGCTTTAAAAAATATTTTTATTTATTTATTTTCAAGAAGAGAGAGACAGAGGGAGAGAGAATGGGCATGCTAGAGGGCTTCTAGCCGCTGCAAACAAAGTTGAGATGCATGCATCATTTTGTGCATCCGACTTTACATGGGCACTGGGGAATCAAACCTGGGTTGCCTAGGTCATTAGGTTTTGCAGGCAAGCACCTTAACTGCTAAGCCATCTCTCCATCCTTCACTTCCTTTTAAATCTCTTTTTAATAATTATTTTTATTAATGTGAACTTTTATTTTATTACTATGAGCTTTACAATATAAAAATATTACATATTGGTCATATTCCCATTGGGTTTTACTCTTATATTCCCTTTCTCCCACCCCCATTCCATTGAGGGCTCTCCTCAGTGGAGTTCTTGGGATTCACCATGGGGTTGTGAATACATCAGCCAGTCTCTGCAGCGGAGACAGTGGTTCAGGATACTCTTTCACACCAGAGCTCTTACAATCCTTCCACTTCCTCTCCCACAATGTTCCTGAGACTGGACATGTAGAGTATTATAAGTCTCCTTTAGTGTTGAGCTCTCTGATTTTTTTTTTTTGCTTTGATAAGTTTTGAGTCTCTTCATTGTCTACCACCATCTCCCTGGAGGAGGTTGTCAGGATAGTAGTGAAGGAAGCACTCAAATTTAAATCGCTATTTCCTTTGTAATGTAATTTCCTCTGGACCTTGGTAGATGTAATAGAGATAACTCAGCAAGTGCTAGGCAGTTGGCTATCTTTTCTTGTATTAGTGGATCTTGGTTCTCCCTGGTATTTTCTGCCATCTGTTAAGGAAAAAAAAAAAGCAGATTCTCCAACCAAGAGTGAGAGTATCATGGATCAAAGGGGGGAAACATAGTGTTTCCAGATTTTTTGATGAGCATACCCTCTCTTCTAAGCCAAAGAATGAGGAGCTTCTCTCTAGAGACGATGACCTTCTTATGTATAGGATTCTGACTTGCTTTTTGGTGCCAGGTATGAAATCCTTCCACTGGGTGTGGGCCTCATATCCAGTTATGGAGCTGTTGATTGCCCCCATTCCCTATGTGCCACTATTGCACAGGTGTGTACCTCTTGCCTGGCTTTTGGATTTTGTAGCTTGAAGAATCCTCTGTTTGTTCATACTGTTGGTGACCATAGCAATTTTCAGCACAATGAGGCCTGCAAATCAAGGAACAGACTTCCTGCCGAGTTCCAGCATGATCTCTTGTTATTCTGTGCTTGTAGCCTGTGGTGTCTTCAGCAATAGGATCTCAAGCAGAGAGACAGAGGCCCAGCACCTCCAAAGCAAGCAAGCAACTCTCACACAGTAACTCACAAACAGAAGGACTGCCGGACTTGAGCTCCGGCTGCTCTTTGCCTATGTATCCCTAGAATTTTGCATCCAATTTAGAAATACCTCAGGGCCAGACCCCAGGAAGCCAGGCCAAAGTGACCCCTCCTCCATCCAGAAGGCTGGAGACAATTCACAATCTTTTGTTTTTTTAAAGTTTTTTTTTATTACTAACTTAACAAATAAACCTTTGATTCTATTGGGGGACATGTATTCAAACTACCACAAATCCCAATTCCAGCTATGGGTTTCTTACCTCTGAGAAGATCTCTTAGCCAATCAGAGAGTTCTTGATTATCCACCCAGGTTGAGTGCCACTATTGAAATGATCATGTGGTTTTTGTGTTTCAGTTTATTTATGTGGTGGATTGTGTTAATCAATTTCCATGTGTTGAACCATCCCTACATTCCTGGGATGAAGCTTACTTGGTTTTTTTTAAGAACCAGCTCCTTTATCTATTAATTTTAAAAATTGTTTTCTCATTTTCAATTCATTTATTTCTGCTCTGATTTTTTTTTTCCGAGGTAGGGTCTCGCTCTAGCCCAGGCTGACCTGGAAATCACTATGAAGTCTCAGGGTGGCCTTGAACTCATGGCAATCCTCCTACATCTGCCTCCCAAGTGCTGGGATTAAAGGTGTGCGCCACCATGCCTGGCCTGCTCTAATCTTTATTATTTCTTTCTATCTGTTATTTTGGGGTTTGGGGGTTTTGTGTGTTAGGAGTCTCCCAGGTAGCTTCTGGAAGGGAGGGTCTGTGTAGCTGCTGGAAGGGAGAGGCTGTATGTTTGGCCTCTTTGCTGGAATCAAGTGTCACTCCACTGATCCTCTTCTGATTTTCTCTCTGAACAGTTGCTCATTGCTGAGGGTGGAGTGATGTTGTTATCGGGTTGCCCTGTCTTCTTATCATATTGTGTGTGCTCCTGAATAATTTTTGTAGTCATAATTTGGTCAACCAAAAATAGTTTTCACTTTCATACTAGAGATGTGAAAATTTTATATATCACTGTTACAGTCATGGAATATTAAGAGTTTATTACAAATTTATCTCTACCTACAGCTTAGTGTGCAAGCATAAGGACCTGAGTTCGATCAGAAGGACTGTTGGAGCTCACTGATCAGTTAGTCTAACTGAGTTCATTGAGAGACTCTGTTTCAGGGAAATGAGATAGAAGATATCCTGTTCTGGCCTCTGTGCATGTCCAAGCACTGCACATGTGTGTGTATATATGCCACACACATATACCATGCATACTACACACACATACACACACACACACACACACAATATAAAAAGGTGGAGAATGATTCACCCGACACTGACCTCTAGCCTTCATACTTTTATTCTGTTGAGGTGCAACTGTGTATGGAGTCAGGTGAGGCTTCTGCCCTGGTCCACAGAGAGACAGAAAGAACTTGGGAAAGAGAGAGGCTTAGGTCTCAAAGGATGTGAATACAAGAGGAGGTGTGAGGCATCAGGGGGAGGAGTCCAGGGCAGCTGGCCAGCTCCTGTCTGGGTCCCTAGGTACAGCCTGTTGACATTGGTAAGAGGAGGACCCAAAGGAGGGGTGATGGTTGGATGATGATGTGACCTGGAGCCCTATATCTTCCTTGTCCACAGAAAAGGGTCAGGAGGTCAGGAGGGAGGGGCCTCTGCAAACCTGCCCAGTTCCCTGGGAGTATGACTTTAGTACAGAGGTGTGACAGTGGCCATACAGCCTGCCCTAGGCTGGGAAAGAAAGTGAGGTGCCTGGCTGGGCAGGGAGGAGCCACAGAACCCTGGTGTACATGACTTTGACCCTTGAGTGGCATCCTAAGAGGCTGTGTGGCCGCTGAGCTCTTTTAAAGGCTCGGCCCTGAAGGCAGTAAGCTCAGCCTACTCATGGCCTGAATGTTTCCAGAACTCCAGCCTTTGGAGGCTGGTTTGGCACTCACTGGAAACCACGAGCAAATTACCAGTGGTAAAACATCACATAAACATCGCTTCTTGCAAAATACTGGAAATAAGCATGGCGCATTACCCAACAGTGAAGGGAGGCCTGTGTACGGTGCCGGAGAGCCCAGGGGCCCCCTGGACGGCGTGTCCTGCCAGCTTGGAAGCTCCTTCTCTTGGTGGCCAAATTCCTTAATGGCCACTTGGAACAAGGAAGGGAATGAGACTAGGGGACTCTGGGGACCAGATCCTCTTTCCCTTGACTCCAGTCGTGTTTACTGAAGGAGCCTGGTCAGTGCTCAACTGCTGGGGCCAGCAGGCTGCTTCCTCTGCAGTACTGACCCATTCCGAATCCCCTGGGTCAGCAGAAGCAAGCTTGAGGGTGGCCCTGGGTCTGGCAGGCTGTGACAGAGCAGGAGATGGACGACATGTCATGGCATCGGAGCACAGCTGGGCTGTTCTCTTCACTCAGCTCAGGTGGATGCTCTTGCCCAAGGCCACACGGCCATGAGGACCCTGTGCTGTTTCCTGGCCTTCCAGCAGCCCTCTGAGCCATCTCATTCATTGCAGTGTCTGACTAGGAACTTTGGGAAGGGAGACACTATGGTGACTCCCCGTCATGGTGTTCCTGGCAGAGAAACCAAACTCCACAAATCAGGAAAACAAGAAAATTTTGAGACCTGCCTGCCCCCTTCCCTGACCTTGGCAACTTCTTCAATTATTGTTGTGTTGTGGGGGAAGGGCTGGGAGGTTTCCCATGTGTAGCCCCAACCTTTTTTCTCTTTTAATTGACAGCCATATTGCATTTATTTATGGTCTACAACGTGTTGCGTTGACAACTGTTAAATGCTTAAATCAAGATAATCAACATTACCATCCCTTTATACACGTATCTTTTAGAAGAGACAACATTTAAAATCTATTCTTTTAGCAGTTTGGAAAAATGTACTGTGGTGGTTTGGATGACATGTACCCATAGTATTTGTGTTTTAAATACTTGGTCCCTAGCATGTGGCAATTTGGGAGAGTTGTGGAGCCTTTGGAGGTGGAGCCTTGCTGGAGGAGATGCTTCATTGGTGGTGGACCTTAAGGCTAAATTTATTAATTTAGCCTCCTGGATGTTCAGAAGCTAACTCACTCTTTCTGCTACACCCCAGCTGGTGTGACTAGATGTGACGCCCAGCCTCTGCTCTGCCGTGCTTTCCTACCACGATGAATCTCCCCCTTCGTTTTCTTCCAGTAGCTTCACAGTTTGGAGTCTAGTGTTGGAATCTAATGAATCTTTGGGTTAATTTATTGTAGGTGTCTGGTATGGATGTAAGATGATGGTTCACATCTAGGTGAATGTCCAGGGTGAATGTCTAATTTTCTCAACACTATTTATTCAAATGACTCTCCTTCCCTCCGTTCTGTGTTCTTGGTATCTGACAAAAATCAATTGGGGCCAGGTATGGTAGCACACACCTTTAATCCCAGCACTCAGGAGGATTGTCATGAGTTCGAGGCCACCCTGAGACTACAGAGTGAATTCCAGGTCAGCCTGGGCTAGAGTAAGACCCTACCATGAAACATGATCTGTGAGTTTATTTCTGGTTCCTCTGCCTATTGCATTGTTGGTGTATCTGTTTTTAAGCCAGCAGTATAATGCTTTGGCTAAACTGTGGTAAATTTTGAATTCAGGTATTGTGATATCTCGAGTTTTGTTCATTTCATTCAAGATTGTTTTCACTTTTTTACTATTCGGGGCCTTTTGTTGTTGAACAAAAATTTCAAGATTTATTTTCATTTTGTGAAAAATGAGATACACATTGTACTGAATCTGTAGATAACTTTGGGAAATATGGAAATTTTAACAACATTGATTCTTCCAATCATGAAAGATTTCACAGGCTATATTTCGCTTATTTGTGTCTCGATGAGTTTCTTTCATGATACTATAGGGTCCAGCACATGCATCAATCCCTTCCAGTGGTTTCTAATTGTTGTGAGTGGGATTGTTTCCTTAATGTCTTTTTCAGGTAGTCTGCTCAGTCCTGAGGTCACTGGGCTGTCCCTCCTCGCAGGTTCAATCCTGCAGTCACTGGGCTGTCCCTCCTCCCAGGCTCAGTCCTGGGGTCACTATCAAGAGCTGAGCTCTTGGAATACCCTGTGAGCCCTTGATGTCCCATTTCTCTGATTGCCAAGTTCACCGTGTGCTACTGAGGTCATGTGAGACCTCAGTGGACAGAGACTACAAAAGAGGCTCCTCCAGAGGTCTCCTCACCTTTCACCCCGTGCTCATAGAATGGAGACCCCCATGGCCTGGCCCTTTCCTTCTGGGGATGGCCCGAGGGCAGATCCCTAGTCCCAGCCTCGCTCTGATCCCATTTCAGCTCTCTTTGCTGCCCTTGGCATCAGCATGCCCTTCTGTCCACACCCCTGCGGCCATCTCCCAGAAGCGCTGCCTGGACACTCTTCAGGACTATGGAGTTTCCCGTCACTGGAAATTATTATGGGTTAACTTTGTCCCCTTTATAAAAGACATGCTGAACTCCTCAATCACAGCAGGGGACCCTATTTAGAGATGGGAGTGTTACAGTGATAATCAAATAAAGACGAAGTCATTGGGGCACCAACAAAGTGGAAACATGGTGTCCCTCAGAATGTAAATCGGTTTAGGGATATGAGGGGGTGCTTGGATTTTTTTTAAGACAATCTAACCACTGGCTTGTGCTGGCTGCCCAGAGTGAAAGAACACAGGTCTGGTGTCCCCAGAGGACACCATCTTGGATATCTGAATCCCATGATGTCAGTGGTCACAAGGTGTAGATTCTACCCACATTCCCACCTTAGTTCTCAGTGCTTCAAGGTTGGTCCAGCCCATCTTTAGGTGACAAAAACTGAAATACACACTGAGGCCCTGGGAAGAGCCCAGGAAAGACCAGGGATGCTCGTATAAAGCTGGGACCAGGGCAGAGGTTTCGGGGCAGGGACGGTGGGGTGGCCCCAGCTGTGGCATGGAGAATGTTTGGTCCCTACTATTCCTGAGGGTTCTGGGCACACAGATGGGCTGTGGGCTGTAAGCAGGCACATGGGGTCTTGGTCTGTGGTCTGGCTACATCATAATGTGGGTGGTAGAGACCTTGGGATGCAGCCAAGAGGTATAAATAAATGACTTCAGGTGGACTGCTGGCTCCCCAGCCCTGGAAACTCCATCAAGCACCACCTACAGTGTCCTGGGCTTCAGGCCCAACACCCCCAGATAGCTCTGTCCTGCTGTCCAGTAATTCTCTCTGGAGTCCCAGCTGCCAGGGGAGCTGCTCTGGGTTATACAAGGCCACTTTCTCCAGACTGGGGATGCTAAACAGTGGGAGAGAGCTCAGACAGGCAGGGGGCTATAAGGTCTCATTTGCTCCAAATCAGCTGAACTGGGGCAGGTCTGGAAGGGACCCTGAAAGACACATTCACTGATTCAAGCCTGGTGCTGGAAGGGGCTGAGGTCACAGGCGCAGGCTGCTGTCCAGGCTCTGCTGAGTCTCCCTGTGAGCAATACCTCGTTCATTCCCAGTCCCATTGTGGTTCATTCCCACACACCGAGCTCATCCACATCTAAGTATCTTTGCCTATGAAGCTTCCTACTGAGCTAATGTTGTTTTACTTCTGCAGCCTGGATCAACTCTCCCTCCATGGCCCAACCTGCCCGAACCAAGGTACCCACCCTCCCCTGTCCCTGGACGGCTCACGTTGTGCATGAGCCATCTGTCTAGGGCCTCTCTGGAGATGATGTCATGTCCTCCTCACCATGCTGCAGCTTGAAATGAGCCCAAAACCGACTGCCCATCCCCCCAAACCCAGCATAACCTGCAGCTGCTGTAAACTACATCCCTTCTTCTTCTCCAGAGCAGTAGAAAAGCTTGTGAAGGCTGGAGACTCATCTGTGGACTCCAGACACCGCCCCCCACTTTCTGTCCCCACCGCCTCCAGCCAGCTCCAAGCCCCAGTCTCTTCACAGACCTGCAGAACACACTAGGTGAATATTCCTACAGGGGTAACAGGTGGGCATCAAGTTGTCAGGATTGATTGTTTTGCCAGCCTACCACCCAGAACATTCCTCATTTTAGGTCCCGAGCAGAGTTTGGGCTGGGATTCTATCTAGACAGCTCGTAGCTTGTTGCACCCTGTATCCAAAGGCCCCTATGGCAGGGCCTTGCAGCCTATGAGGAGCTAGAATTTAATCTGTGGGAGAAAGAAGTGTGGGAGAGCTTTCATCGGGGATTCTCGAAGCCTGGAAGTGAGGGACAGCCATAGCTAGAGAAAAATGGCAGGAGCTCCAGGGCGAGTCTTTGCCAGGAGCCAGAGACACTGATTTCAGGGCCGGGAGACGCCGCCCTCCCAAGCTCTACAAGAAGGAGGATCACCAGGATGGAGATCATTGGAGCCCAGGGGTGTGTAGCGATCTCCCCTGAATTGGAACATCTCATCTTGGATGGAGGCTCCATTCAAATGGAAACAGAGGACGTACAGAGGCTCGGGATATAATACCTCACATTTCTCAGGAAGGCCCCCAAAGCTGCAATGTTCACAAGGCCTCTCCCCATGGTGATATAATGGGGAAGAACTGCTTGGGAGGAGACTTCAGGCAGGAGAGAAGGCTGGGCTGTCTCCCTACAAACCATGCAGTGGTCTCCAGAGTGACGATGGTCACCTATGCTGGGGTTGGCCTTCTGGCAGCTGCCTTTGGGTCCCCCATGTTCCTGTAAGCAACCTCTTAGCTTATTCCTGTAAGTAACCAGAAGCAACAGTGCCAGGATGGCAAAGGAGACACCAGCCTCTATCTCCACACATTAAAGCAACATCAACAGCTATCCCCAAACCAAAATAGCTCTAGAAGGTGTCAAGGACACTGTTAGGAATCTGGAGCCACACGGTAGATCAAAGATACCTGGATTTCACAGAAAGGATGCTGTGAGATCTCTGTGGGTAGGAACAAAGAGACAGTCCCTGGCATCAGCTGTGTAGCGGGTACCACCGTGCTACCCCATAGCACGCTTCACAGAAGACAATGACACGGTGATATTTTTGAGACTGAGGTGACCAACAGCTATTCCTACTGGGAAGGAAAACCCAGGCAGGGATCTTGGACTGCACATCCTCTTCTGGCCTCCAAGCAATCATTGTTGAGTTGTTCTGAGACTGGAGTGATCTCCCCTACTTCATGGCTGCCGCTGTGTGTTCTTCCAGACCCTGGTTTTCTGTCCTGTGGCACCTATGTCTCAAACACTGGATCTATCTATCACCATAAGAAGCTATCTCATCCCTCAGGCTCTGGAGCCAAGGCCTCTGTTCATTCAGCAGAACTCAGCCACCATCAAGAACTGGGCCTGGCTTGGATCCCAGGGAGTTCTCTACCTCTGCGCCTCCCTGTGTTTCTATCCTCAACTCCATGGCCACTGCCCAAGCGGATGCCCCACTTATTGCTTCCAACACAGCAGCGGGAGAGTCTGTACCCTGAGAACCAGGACCATTACTACCCCATACAGCAAATCTGTAGTTCCCCCACAACACCCGTGGGTCAGGATGCACCTCCGTGACAACTCCATGGATGCCATTTATCAGACACTGTTCCCACTGCCTTCACAAGTGAGTCTGAAGGTTGGACCCAGTACCAAGAAGTATCCCTCAGCAACAACTGCCTAAGTGTGAATGAAGGATCCTCAGGATCACCTCAGCAACCATCATGGCTGAAGACCACAGTAGCCCTCACCATCACTGCGCACATCCACAGCACTGGCTCTGATGGTACGTAAGCTCTTCGTCAGCATCAAACTCAGGTGACAGACAGAGTTGCTACACAGAGAGTACACCGCTGCATTTCTCAGAGCCAGTCCTTGGGACAAAGCCTCTTCCTATCAAAACCAACCCATGGCACTGAGGATAGAGTTCAGGGCTTGCCTAGCATGTACACAGTACTGGGTTCAATTCCCAGAATGGCAAGAAAACAAAGAGAAGCACACTATCTAAAGATCCAAAGCTAGCCCATAAAGCCTGGAAGACGTGGATGGCCCACAAATGGAAGGCAAAGGAAACACGAAAACTCAAGGAGACACGTGCCACCGAAAGACCACAATCACTGGACTTGGTGGCATACACCTGTAATCACAGCACTTGGGACACTCAGTGTCAGTTCAAGGCCAGCTTAGGAGACAGAGTAGGTTTAAGGTAAGCCTCAACGACTTAGAGACCCTGTGTATAGCCTGTTCCAAATCAGGTCAAAACCCCAAAACCCTTTCCCAGTATTTGACCCCAAAGAAATGGGTCCCAGGAGCCTCCATGTTGGGATAGAAAATCCCCGCAACTTCAATATCTAGTATTTTTTTTTCTGAGGTAGGGTCTCGCTCTAGCCCAGGCTGACCTATAATTCACTCTGTAGCCTCAGGGTGGCCTCAAATTCACACCAATCCTCCTAACTCTGCCTAGTGCTGGAATTAAAGCATGTGCCACCATATCCGGCTAGAGTAGCTGTTAGGTTTTTTAATCTAAACTGCAAATTTCCACTTTCCACCCCCACTTCCTTCCTCCTAATGGGATTCTTAAATATCCTATTTCCTCCTTCCCACCTTCTCTTAAGGTCCCTAAAACTACCCCAGTCTGTGAGTGGAAT
Organism: Zapus hudsonius; assembly: GCA_004024765.1. Lineage (NCBI taxonomy): Eukaryota > Metazoa > Chordata > Mammalia > Rodentia > Dipodidae > Zapus > Zapus hudsonius. The sequence continues at coordinate 50,514 of PVHP010003382.1, forward strand.
GTGGGTATTTACCCCGAATAAAGCCAATGCTGTTCTTGAGCCGCTTTCCCCTACCATTCATACCTCTCTGTGCTAAACTTAACCCTTACATAAACTGCTTGCCAAAGAAGTCAAATTCATTATTTTACAGAGCACAGTAGACCTCAAGAAAATACAGAGAAACAAATAAAAATAAATAAATAAATGCCGGCAAGAAATTAGAAATTTTACAGAAAAATTAAAATTAAAAACTAAAAATGTCTAAGTTCTAAGAAATATATCTACAAGTTCTGCAGATGAAGAGTATAGTGACTGAAATGAAAAATGCCATTAAAAACATCAACAGACTTGAGGGAGCAGAATAAATAACAAGCTGAAAGATGAATCATTTGAAAAAACACCAAGGAAAAATTTAGTGGAGAGGAATAAATATTGTCAAAGGGACATGAACAAGAGAGCTAGGCTTTATAGAAATTTAGTAAGGAGAATGAAGACAGGGACAGAACACTTATTTAAAGACATAATAGCTGAAAATTCCCCAAAGTTGGGGAAAGTCTTTAATCAGATTCAATCTAAACAAACTTACACCAAGACATGTTATAAACAAAATTTCCTACATGAAGATAAGGAAGGATCCTGAAAGCAGCCATCAACAAGTACAGGACTGTGAATTAGGCTACCATCAGATTTCTTGGCAGAAACCTTACAGACCAGGAAAGAGTACGATGAAACAGTCAACGCACTGAGGGAATGAAACAGCCAATCAAGAGTACCTCACTTGGGGCTGGAGAGATGGCTCAGTACTTAAGGCACTTGCCTACAAAGCATAGAGACCTGGACTTGATTTTCTGGGACCCACCGAAAGCCAAATGCACAAAGAGGCACATGTACCTGGAATTCATTTGCAGTGGCTGGAGGGTTTGGTGCACTCATTCTCTCGCTGTCTCTCTTCTCTCTCTCTCTCTCTCTCTCTCTCTCTCTCTCTCTCTCTTTCTCTCTCTGCTTGCAAATAAATAAATGGAAATATTTTTTAAAAATACCTTTAAAAGCTGTCCACACACTGTGAATAGAGCAAAGAGACAACTTACCCAATGGAAGAAAATCTTTGCCAGCTATACATCTGACAGAGGATTAATATTTAAGATGTACAAAGACCTCAAAAAACTAAATAAAAAGAAATCAAACATCCCAATTATAAAACTGAATAGAGAATTTTCAAAAGAAGAAATACAAATGGCCTATAAACAGCTAAAAACATGTTCTATATCCTTAGCCATTAGGGAAATGCAAATTAAAAGTACTTTGAGATTCTATCTCACTCCTATCAAGAAAATAAATGACAATAAATGTTTGTGAGGGTGTGGAAAAAGAGGAAACCTTTTTTTTTTTTGTCCATAATGAGTTACATTGTTTAGTGGGCCAACAATGAGTTGTTATCCCCAATTCCTCATTGCCCCCCTTCCCCATCCCTAGTCAGCTGGATATCCTCCTCTGTGGGCCGTCTGGATCAGTCTTTGTGATAGGGGACCATGGGTAGCCTAGTATTCAGCCCGGTTCTCCTGGCCCAAGTGTGTTGTTACTGAGGGTTGCCATGCCTCTGATATTCTCCCCCACCACGGCTCTCACAATCTTTCCGCCCCCAAAAGAGGAACCCTTCTGCATTGTCGGTGGGAATGTAAACTGGTACAGCCATTGTGGAAAGCAGTGAGGAGGTTCCTGAGACAGCTGAAAATAGATATACCATGTGACCCAGCTATGCCACTCCTTGGCATATATCCTAAGGACTCTACTCATTACTACAGAGATACTTGCTCATCCATGTTTATTGCTACGCTGGTCACAGCTTGGCAATGGAAGCAGCCTAGATGTCCTTCAACTGATGAATGGATAATGAAGATGTGGTATATATCTACACAATGGAGTTTTATTTAGCTGTAAAGAAAAATGAAATTTACAGGGAAATGGATGAATCTGGAAAGGATCATACTAAGTGAGGTAACCCAGGACCAGAAAGTCAAATGCTGCATGTTCTCTTTCATATGTAGATCCTAGCTACAAATGTTTAATTTGTTTGTGAGTTGGAGTAACAGTCAGTAGTAGAGGCTAGGAAGCAGTTAAGGTGCTTGTCTCCAGAGACTAAAGACTTGAGTTCAATTTCCCAGTGCCCATGTAAACCAGATGCACAAAGTTGTACATGCATCTGGAGTTAGTTTGTAGTGGCTAGAGGCCCTGATGTGCTCTCTCTCTCTCTCTCTCTCTCTCTCTCTCTCTCTCTCTCTCTCTCTCTCTCTCTCTCTCTCTCTCTCTCCTCTGTATCTCTCTGTGTGCAAATAAATAAAATTTTTATAAAATAAAAGTTCAATGGAGAGTGGATTATGGGAGTGGGAAAATGGGGAGAGTATGAGAAAACAATCGTGGTTTATTGTCTATACTTATGGTTGTTGTCAATAAAAAGTGTTTTTTTAAAAAAGCAATAATTTCTCATCTAATTTTTCATGGCTAATAGACAGGAAAACAATGAAAAATGTTGTCCTTCATAAATGAAGGAGTAAGAAAGAAAATGTTTCCAGGTAAAATTTGAGAGACTTCATCACCATGAAATCCACCCTATACAAGTGAACAAGGAAGTGAGAGGACTTTAATCACATGAGACATGAAAATATAAAGCTCACTGATGAAGGAAATTACACAAATTCTGAAAACCCTAAGAGGGTAGCAGTGGCGTATGAATCACATATATTTTGTATAAATGTTTATGATGTTTCATATTCACTGTCAACTTGACAGGTCACGGAATCACTTGTGATGGGTTGTGTATATTATCTGGACTCTGGGCATGCCTGTGAGGGATTATTTTAATTATGCTAATTGTGGTGGTTAAATTTTGTTGTCAACTTGATCTGTTTAGTAATTTTGGTGGGTCTCTGAGGTTGTTCACAGGAAGGCAGCCCTCTCAGTAGGAGGCAGGATGTAAAGGAGGCTCAGGGGAGCTAGAAACAAACAGACCTTCCTGGGAGGGCAGTGCAGGAAGGAAATTTCAAAGACTCAGGGAGTCAACAAATTTGGGAAAGGGTTGCAAGACCCTGCCCTCAGGCTATATAAAGGGGAAGAAAATCTCTCACCTGTTCCCCTTCCTGTTTGCTGTGGTGTGTGTGGTGCTGGTGATGGCTTCTTTCTCTCTGCTTGGACTCTGAAAAGGGGGCCAGCCTTTTTCACCATTATGGAACTTCCCCTGCTTCTATAACTTCAATAAATCTCTTCCTCCCATAACTGTACCTGCCTTGGAGGTTCATCCCAGTGGTGAGTGGCTGACTCCTACACTAATTGACATGAAAGACCTATCTTAACTGTGTGCAGCACTATCCCATGGGCTGGGGTCCTAAACTGTATAAAAAGTAGAAAGTTGGCTGAGCAGTATCATTCATTGGTCTCTACTTCCTGACTGGGCTGAATGTGACCTGTTGCCTTAAGCTCCTCTTCCATGATCACTGAGAACCTGGAACTGTAGGCTGAAATAAACTCTTCCTTCCTTAAGCTGAATTTTGTCGGGTATTTTTGTTCCAATAAGAAGGTAACTGATACATGGTGAAAAATACAAAAAAAAAATTAAACATAATACCCAGAGTGGTTTTTATACAATACAAAACACTAAGTTGTGACATCAAGCATATAAAATGTGGCAAGTTGGAATGACAGAGTAGAGGATTTCTTTTTAATAAAAGTTCTTTTTAACTTGAAATGGCCTGTCCTATCTATGATGGTGTTTTATATGGCCCTCACGGTGACTACAAAGCAAAAACCTACATCAGACACACTTAAAAGGAAGAGAAAACGACCCATTCACCAGGGACAGGAAGAAAGGAACTAAGGAATCTACAAAATAACCAGAAAACAATTATCCAAGGGATAGTAGCAAGTCAATAATTAACCTTTCCTGTAAATAGATTAAAATCAAAATTTCCAATCAAAAGACGTAAGAGTGGTTGAATAGATTAAAACACAAGAACCAACTATATTCTACCTATAAGAGTCTCAATTTTCCATTAAGAACATAGAGTGAATTGAATCAGATTGAAAAATATATTCCATGTAAATGAAATCAAAAGTAGGCGTAGCTACTGATATAAACAGCCAGAGAAGAGAAGCAAAAAACATAAGCGAGTTCTAATAATTATCTACTTATATCAGAAATTTAGACTAAGTCAAAACCGTAAGAGAGGAGACAAAACAATTGTCTAATGATAAAGAAACCAAATTGTCAGGAAGATAAAACAATTATAAATATTTTTGCCTCCAACATCAGAGTGCCAACACATATCAAGTAAATATGAATATACCTGAAGAGAAAAATAGACTGCTATATAATAATAATGGGACTTCAAAAACCCATTTTTAGTAATGAGCAGATTATCCCGAAAGAAAATAATAGGAAAACATTGGACTTGAACAATGTTTTAGACCAAATAGATGTAACAGACATAACACAGAACATTCCTCCCAAATGCAGCTGAATACACATTCTTCTCAAGAACATCTGGAACATTCTCTAGGAGAGATCATATGTTAGGCCGCAAAATAAGTCTTAACAAATTTAAGAAGATTAAAATTATAACAAGTATTTTTTTTTCCTGACCACAATGGTTTGAAAGTAGAAATCAATAATGAGAGGAATTTTGGAAATTTGACAAATATTTGGAAACTAAATAATATGCTCCTAAATGACCAGTTGGTCAAAAAAAAAAGAAATTTAAAAATAACTCGAGGGAAGGTGGCAGAAAACACCCGTGCAAGTGCATGGATTGCTGGAATCTCCAGACAGTAAGCCGTGATAATTGGGGGGAAGCCATTATCTGAGGTGGATGAGCGTGGAAACCTCAGGAGCAATGAAAAGAAGCTTTAGAAAGGACCAGTACAAGACAGAGTCCATCTTGGAGTGCTCAGCCTCAAGTGTGCAGTGCTAGGCTCCAAGCACTGTGAGAACAAATGCAGGAAAGCAGACCTCTCTGAAAGTACACACTGTCCTTCCAGGATCAGGTAATTCAGATATGGGAAAGAGAGAAGGAGGAAGAAGAGGAAGCAGGAAAGAGAGAGAAGGGAAGGGAAGAGGAGGGGAGGGGGGAAAGAAAGGGGAGGAAGAAGGAGAAGGGGAAGGGAAGGTTCAATGAACTGAGGCTGTGTAGCTGAGGAAGGCGTGGAGACCACAAAGGAAAGCAAGGCATAAAAACGCAACACTGCACTGAGGAGATGCACAGCTCAAACAGACAGGAGTTCTGGGGTCTGCATGCCACACAGGTCCCGGGAAACTATCTCTTCTCTGAATCTCACTGGGTCCATGGCAAAGAAGCAATTTTTATTTTATTCTGCTTGATTTCATTTCATTTTATTTATTTTTTTTCTGAGGCAGGGTCTTACTCTATCCCAGGCTGACCTGGAACCCATTCTGTAGTTCCAGACTGGCCCAAACTCACAGCATCCTCCTACCTCTGCCTCCCAAGGGCTGGGATTAAAGGCATGAGCCATGATGCCCAACCAAGGAGGCATTTTAAAAAGACCCCTGGTGAGTTGGTGGCTCTGGAGGCCACTGTCATTCCCTTCACAGCCCATTCAGGGAACCCAGGACAAAGCAGAAGACTGCTCTCAGAGTGCCTGCAGAATCCTCTCATTGGAGAGGAAAAACTCAGAACCACAAAGTGTGCCATGGGGTGGATATCTGGTGTGAGCCGAAGACTCACTGACTTCCAGGAAGAGGAACAAACAGTGGCAAGTGCTTAAGGGAGCCAGAGCCTAAGGCAGGCCAGTGGAAAGCTTGCTGGAAGCTCCACCAAGGACCCAGAGTAACAACACCCACTGCCAGGCCCACAGACCACACCCTCTGGCTATAGGACAGTCAACACAGGCTCTGTTCTCACTGGAGTTCACCAACACAAATGGCCAGAGAAGGAAAAGCAACACATACAGAGACAGACTGTACAGCTGTCTCTGAGGGCATCATGGGGAATAGAAAACCCGCCCTCATCTTTATTTTTCATTTATGCTTGTTATTTTATCTGCGAATTAAAAAATTATTCTACATCCATTCCTTTTTTTCTGTTTTGCCCTCTTTCTTGATTATCGGAATTTCAGAGATAGTTTACATCAGTCTGATTAAATTAGACAGATTAGTGCATATACACACATTTTTAAATTGAGCGCTTTAATATAAGAATATACTGTAATTTGATCCCATCCCCAGCCCATTAGTCTCTTTGTCTCCTAACCCTGCACCTTTCCATGGAGGATTCTTAGCTTTCGAGATACTTCTTCCTCCCTTGTCTCATTCCTTTGGTCTTTCTCCATCTTCCATGTTGATGGGCTCAGAACTGGGCCGTTCTCGCATCAGTAACCGCTAATGCCTCATGAATACATCAGTCTGTTTTTGTTGGAATGACAATTCCCCAAAGTACTTGTGGTTCTTGCATTCATTCTGCAATTCCTGAGCCTTGGAGGATGGGATAGAAATCTCATTTATTGTTGCGTTCTCGAAAGCCTCTATTTTTGGCTTCGGTGAGTTTTGAGTCTCCTCAACATCTACTGCCATTTCCATAGAGCAGTTTCTCTTGCATTTACTCCATCACTTCCTCTGCAGGATTTCCCTAGGGTGGTGGGGAAGCTAGAGGCAACTCGCCCAGTGCCAAGCGCTGGACTTTCTCTTCCTGACATGTGTCTAATAGACATAACCTTCCTTTACATTTATACTTCCTTTATTCAATATCCAGATGTTGGTACCTGGTTTATTCTGCCTTGTTTTCTCTTTCCATTCACCCCCCTTTCTTTAAAGCAGGCTCTGCCTTAGGGCACATGTTGGCCTGGGGCTGGAAGTTCCTGTTTCAGCCTCCTGAGTGCCAGGATTGCTATAGAGTCTGGCGTTTCTTTTCTTTTCTTTCTTTTTCTTTTCTTTTCATACTCTACCTTTAGCTGAAGTTGTTTTATCTCCTTTCCTTCTTCGATATTTTCTCCATTGCTCTAATTCTAATCATTGGGACGTGAGGAATGCGTCTTACTCTCTGTATTTCTTTTCATTCCTACTAGTGACCAACATCTTGATGTGCACTATTGTGGTGGTTTGAATCAGATAGCCTCATAAGCTCATGTGTTTGGGGTGCTTGGTCCCCAGCTGATGGCAATTTGGGAGGTGAAGCCTTACTAGAGGTGGTGTGTTATTGGGGGCAGGCTTAGGGTTGCCTTGAGACTGTAAACCAAATAAAAATCTCATCAGCTGCTTCTGATTGGCAGTGAAAAGGTTACAACAGAAAATTGGCACCATGGAATGGAATTGTTGCTGCCAGAAACCTAACTGTGGCTGTGGCCATTTGGACCTGATTTGTAGGATGAATGTGGAAGGATTTGAAACCTTGGCCTAAGAGATGTGAGATGCCAAGCAGCGTTGTAAACAGAGTTTGACAGTCTACTTTGGTCAGAGTTGAAAGACCTAGATGCAGAAAGAACTATGGACTGTGAAGTTTTGGCTTATGAGGGAAAGAAAGAGGTTTGTATGGACTGGAATAGACACAGTTTGTGTGAGAAGTTGGCTGTGTTCTGATAATTTGTGCAGGGTTGGATTTAGAAGAAATGGACTGGTGTGAGCAGATGGCACAGGAAGAAATGAAAATTTTGGGCAAGACAACAGCTCCGTTCAGCCGCGATTGTTTGAGAGGTTACCACCTGAGATTGGGCCATCTGTTCTGCATTGGGACAGCAGAAAGAATGCTGAGTCTTTGAAAAGAGGGGTCCTGAATGCAGAAGGAGTTTTCCTGCTCTTCAAAGTTGGTTTTATTCCAAGTTGGACTAACAAATTTGCTAGTCCCCATGATACTATGGGAGTATAGCAAATACAGGAAAGAAAGGGCCCTTGGGTCTGTATGAAGTGTAAAATGTACCTGTGACATTCGTGTTTCTCTTGTAAAGTACAAAATGGCTAAAACACTTATTTTTAAAAGAAATAGCTAAAGGTTTGTTTTAAAACTGCCCACTTGAGTCTCTGGGTTTCATAAGGCCCTGAGATGAGCTGCTGTCTGGAAAGGAAGAATTAAGTAAATAACAAGCCATTTCAGCTTCTGTAAAATGCTTACGCTATAGGAATATGGAGGGATAAGAATAGCTAAACACCAGACATCTATTCTGGCCTAGTTCCGCTTATCTGGTTTTTTTGTAACCTGATAATACAGACCCTAACCCTTGGACTGGAAAGTCCCCAAAGTTGTTTCCTCTGGCCTATAAAAAGGTTTGAGTGTCTGCATTCTGGGCCGCTGGTCCCAGTTTTCTAAGTAACTGGTTGACTGTGGTCCGGGTTTGAACCTGCTTGAATAAATGACCCTTGCCTTAGCTCTGACTTGAGTCTCTGGTGGTTTGTCTTGGGGAATTTTGGACCTTACATCTGCAACATGCTTTTATGGGAGAGGGCCACTGAACAAGGTGAGGGAAGGTTGTTGGAATCTCTGCATGGAGGCTTAGTGGAGTCATGAGGGTAAGTTTCAGTGGAGACACTGGGGTTATGGAGAGGCCACGACTATAGAATGGCCCCCAGGGAGAGATGCTGGCTCTAGGTGGAGATTTTCCTGGGCTATGGGCGACCTAGCTGAAGGGGCGGGATTGGAACCCTAGAGACTTCATCACTGGTTACAGATGTTGGATTTAATGTTTGGCATCTTTGTTTTGATATTGAATTGATTCCATCTTTCCTTCCTGTGCCATCTTTTGCGGTGTAAAGGTTTACTCTGGGCCATTGTGTATTTCTGGGTTTTGGGGTTACAGCTAAGAACCCTTGAACTATGGAGTTGTTTGAACTGTGTTTGGATTGATAGAAAAAAAAAACTATGGGGATTTTTAAAGTTGGACTGAATGCATTGCATTTTACATCATGGATGACCATCAGTTTATCAGGGCCCGGGTAGGAATGTGGTGGTTTTAAATAGTCCCCCATAAACTCATGTGTTCTGAATGCTTGGTCCCCAGCTGAGGGTAATTTGGGAAGTGATGCCTTGATAGAGGAGGTGTGTTGTTGGAGGTTGGCTTTGGGGTATCATAGCCAGCTCCCCATTACCAGAGGTCACCTCACTTTCCTGCTTCTGTTTTCCACCTGTAGTGGCAGTGGTGACGTCCAGCCTCTGCTCATGCCATGTTTCCCCCTGCCATCTTGAAACTTCCCCTCCAGACTTTAAGCTAAAATTAAAAAAAAAAATGAAATACTTTCCTCCAATCAGGTGCTTTTGGTCAGGTGCTTTGTCCCAGCAATGAGAAGATAAGTACAACAATGATCGAAACCTGTTCCTTTATCTCCCAAAGTGATTGTAGTTGAAGGGGTGATAATTTTAAGTTGACTATTACTGTATTTTCATTATAGGATTATGTATCACTGTGGTTGCTTCTGTAGTTAATATTCTACTCTTGGAGTGGTTCTAGGGATCATGGCCAACGACCTGATCAAGTAGGCTGTGAGTTTAGGTGCTGAGCTCTACCCTCAGTCCTGTGAGGAGAAACTACACCTCAACCCTACTACAACCTAATAGGACTGAATATTGCAAATAACTCAAGCGGAAGAATGTGAGTGATTTTAAGAAGTCTGACCAACAAAATAAGCTCAGATTTTCAAGTCTCAATGAAGAAACATAAGAAATGCACTCGAAGGCTCAGGGAACATAGTGGGGGAGGTTGCAGGAAGAATGCTAGAGCCACAAGATGGGAAGGTATATTGTGAGTCACTAATCTCCCCACAGGAACCAACTGTTGTAATCATGACTCACAGTGATTGCCAATGACCCCACTGAGGAGAGCCCTAGTGGAATAGGAATGGGGCAGGGGGGGCAGAAGAAGATACCCTGAGGGGGATATGAACAGTTTAAAGTATGTTCTTAACATCCCCCCCAATTTTTTTTAAAGAGCAGGCAACATGATTTCTTTTTTAAAAAACTGCTAATTCTACACTAGAGGAAATCCCAGACAAAAGATCAAAACAATGATTATAATAATGTTGAATGAAATAAAAGAGGACGTAAACTCCCAAGTGAATTAAAAACAAATATAAATAAGCAGCTGAATAAAATAAGGAGTACAGAATATGAAATATGAATTTGGTAAAGAGAAATATTTAATTAATAATATTGAAATATGGGAATAAAAGTCAAATAAAAGCTCAATGGAAAAGTCAGACCAATAAAACAGATGGAGAAGAGGGCACAACATCAGGACTTAAAAACAAGGAAAAAGAATTCAAACATTCAGACAACAATAAAGCTAAAATAAAAAAAATATGATCAAAAGACATGAGAGCTATAAAATGCCATTAAAGACCGAGCTTATACAGAAAAACGTAAAGAACGAGAGTTTAAGTTAAAGCAGATAAGATATATTCAAAAAACATAACAATGAGAAAAGTAATTGATAAAGTGAGGCCCTTGAACAACTTCGCATATATTTTTTAAAGTATTTTATTTATTCATTTTTCAAGCAGAGAGAGAGAGAGAGAGAGAGAGAGAGAGAGAGAGAGAGAGAGAGAGAGAGAGAGAGAGAGAAAACACCAGGGCTACCACCTTGTGGGTCTGGCATATGTGGGTACTGGGGAATTGAACCCGGGGCCTTAGGCACTGGAAGCAAGTGCCTTATCCGCTGAGCCATCTCTCCAGCCCCTTCGCATATATTCATTCTCTATCCGTACTTCATCTTTTGAGAACTGTCTGTTCTTTTCATTTGTTCATTTGACTGGATTGTTTATTTTTTGGTTATTTATTTTTCTGGTTTCATCTATCCTATATATTAACTCTCTCTCAGATGTACAACTGACACAGATTTTCTCTCATTCCCTGGTTGTGTTTGTATGCCATCATTTCTTTCTCTTTGTAGAAGTTTTTTTAATCACTTTAGTCAAATTATTACTATTATTTTTTGAGCTGTAGTTATTTTTTGGAATGTCCTTGCCTATTTCTATATTTGGAATGCTTTCAATATGCTTCCCTGTAATAATTTCAGAGTTTTAGGTCTTACATTGAGGTTTTTGATTATTTCTAACTTGACATAGGACAGGGTAAGACATTGGTATCTAGTTTCATTCATTTACATATGGTTATCATTTCCCCAGCACCATTTAAGGAAATGGCTCTTTTTGCAAATGTATTTTTATCATAATCATAATCAAGGTCGTTACAGCTGCTTGTGTTTATTTCTGAGTCCATTACTTTATTTCACTGGTCTGTGTTTTTAAGCCAATGCTGCGCTGCTTTTGTTATGGTGGATCTGTGGTTAACTTGGAGTCAGGTATTATAATATTGCTTTGGCTGTTCAGCATCTTTCTTTTACCATATAAATTTTATTATTGCCTTTTTATTTCTATGATGGAATCAGTAGGACTTTGAGGAAGTTTGCATTGAATCCATAGATTACTTTTAGTAAAATAACTATTTTCATAACTGCTGATCTGTCAGCATCAGTAGTCTTTCTGTCTTCTAGAACCTTCTTCAAGTCTCTTCCTTCAGTGTTTTAAGATTTTCATTGTAGAGGCTTTTCACTTCCTTGGCTCAGTTTATTTTAGGTATTTTTGTTTTTTTAAAAATATTTTATTTATTCATTTTCAAGCAGAGAGAGAGAGAGAGAGAGAAAGAGAGAGAGAAAGAGAGAGAGAGAGAGAGAGAGAGAGAGAGAGAGAGAGAGAACCAAAGCCACCACCTTGTGGGTCTGGCTTATGTGGGTCCTGGGGAATTGAACTGGGGGCCTTAGGCACTGGAGGCAAGTGCCTTAACCACTGAGCCATCTCTCCAGCCCTATTTTTAGGTATTTTTGAAGCTGTTGTAAATGTGGGTTTTCCCCCTTTGTTTCGTTCTCCATATGTTTATTATTGCTATATAGGAAAGCTACTGGTGCCCACGTGTTCATTTGGTATCTTGCTACTTTTCTTAAAAGTGTGTATCAGTTTCTAGAGTTGTTTTTTAAGAGAGTCTTTGGGAATCTGTTAAATATAGGATCATATCTTCTACAAACATGGATGATTTGGCTTTTCTGTTTCATCATTTTTACCTCTTCCTTTTGTCTTACTGCTCTAGATAAGACTTCACACACTATGTTAAGAGTGGAGTGATGCCACCAAGTTCTGATGTCAGATTGAGATGTTGTCTGGCACCAAGGGACCAGAGCTATCGTGGCCTCTATGCCTTCCATACTGGTCTTGGGAAAACACTTTCTTAGGTGGATGTGTTGGGGCATGGCACTCCTTGGAGGTGGGGAAGTCATGTTGGTGGTAGCTGGAGGGAGTTTGTCACCTTGCATCAGTAGTCATGAAGGAGAGAAAGATTAATCTTGGTGTGTGTCTAGCTTCCTACTTTTATGAGGTCCAGGATCTTAGCCCATGGAATGAAGCTGCCCACATTTTGTGTGGGTCTCCCCACTTCAATTAACCTAATCTAGAAAATCCCTTATTAGACATGCTTAGAGATTGGTTTCCTTGTTAATTCTAAATTCTACTAAATTGACAACTGACACTAACCATCATCTTTACTCATCAGAGAACTACAAATCAATACTTCCTAGAGATTCCTTTTCCCTAATCACAATGACATCCTGGAGAAAACAAACAATAAATGCTGGTGAGCATGTGGGGTCAAGGGAACCTTCACATACTGGTGGTGGGAGTGTGAACCGGTTCAGCCACTATGGGAATAAGAAGAGAGGTTCCTCAAAAACCTAAAAGTAGAACTGCCATATGATCACACTAAACCACTCCTAGAGAACATACCTAAGAAATCTGTCATCATATTGTACAGCACAGTTCACAAAAGTCAAGTTATAATATCAGCCTAGGTGTCTATCACAGAGGGTTGGATGAAGGGAAGAAATACATAGTACACACACACACACACACACACATCACCTATGCACATATAGTGGAGTTTTGTTCATCCATAAAGAAGAATAAAATTATGTCTATTATTCTACCCATTGCAGGAAAATGCATCATCATATTAAATGAAAGTACAGTGATGCTATCTTGGAAGTTGTTGTAGTCAAGCACACGCCGCTGGGATGAATTTCCAAACCAGGCACGATCTGGGGAGGAAAATATTTATTGAACAGATCCAGGGGAAGAAGTTAAGGAAAGGCTGGCCCCCTTTCACAGATCCAAGCAGAGACAGAGACAGAAGCCCACCACCAGCACCAGCAGCCAGCATACTCCAAACTAACGAAAGGAACTCCAGGTTTGAGCTCAGACTGCTTTTTGCATATGTATAGCTAGAATTCCAGACCCACCCCAGAAATATCTTTGGGCTGAACCCTAGAATCTGGCCAAGGTGACACACTTCCTCTAGCCAGAACTGGCTGGAGACAATTTACAATTTTAATAAACCCTTCATTCTTTTGGGGGACATTATTCAAACTACCACAGAAGTAAAGGGAACTAATAGGAGCAGAGTCGTGAAAAGCAGAGGATTTTTATGCTAAATATAATCCAAGTACATGATATGCTTGAGTAAAAAAAAATGGCTACAAAACTTACTACAGTAATAAAATTTTTAAATAAATAAAAGTAGCTAAGTACTTTGATGGTTAATTCATCTTGATTGTTAACTTGATGAGACTTAGAATCACCAATGGAAACAAATTTCTGACATGTCTGTGAAGTACTTTCTCAATTTGGTGAATTGAAGTAGAAGGACCCACCTTAATTTTATGCAGCACCATTCCGTGGACCAAGATCTCAGGCTGAATAAAATGGAGAAAGCCAGCCAAGCATCAACATAGTTGCTCTCTGCATCCTAACTTTATTCTCAGAGTGACCAACTGCTTCATGTCCTGGCCACCTTGCAAGATGGACAGACCCTAACGTGATGCACTGTGTGCCTTCAAACTGTGAACCAAACAAACCCTCCTTCAAGTTTCTTCTGATCAGCAACAAGGAAAATAACTAATACAGAAAATTTGGGTACTGGGAAACATTACCAGATAAAACATGGCCATAGAGTTCTTAGGACGTCGACACTGGTTTGTGAGTGGAATGTTTTGAAGTTTTGGCTAGAGAAGACCAAACTACTGTAAGCAGAGATTAACGGACCATTCTGGGAGAACTTCGGAAGACCAGATGATGAGAAAATATGGATAGTGGAGGCATAGTAGATGTGTTTTTCGAGGGGAACAGGAACTCTACTGAGAACGTTGATAGATACCATTCCTGTGATTGCATTCTCCCCATGTTCTGAGAACTGGAGTGAGACTACATGAAAAAGTGAAGGATCAATTTATACGGTGGAGGAAATCTCAAGACAGGATAGCATTCAGGCTGTGTCATGGTTATTCTTCAACTGCTTTTATCCATGCAAGTCTACACTGAGAGAAACCTGTGGACAAAAGGATATGCCTACCATTTGGCAGAGAAAGGAAGGAGATAAAAGTTGCAGATCAGGCTGGTGCTGAGGAAGTAGCTGTGATATTAGAGAAGTCAGCACCATTAAGGAGAAATTCAGAGCAAGAAAAATTTTCACAATTAGACAAAGAGAAAAAGAAAGAAGGCTCAAATAAATAAAAGTGGAATGAAAAGGGGAATCTTATAACTGGTACCACAGAAATACAAAGGATTATTGGATAGAGAGATGACTCGGCAGTCAAAGGCAGTTGCTTGCAAAGCCTGATGGCCTTAGTTTGATTTCCCTGTACTCATGTAAAGCCAGACGCACAAAGTGGCACATATTTCTGGAGTCTGTTTGCAGTGATTAGAAGCCCTGACATACCCATTCTCTCTCTCTCTGTCTCTCTCTGTCTCTCTCTCTCTCTGTCTCTGTCTCTCTCTGTCTCTGTCTCTCTCCCTTCCTCCCTTTCTCTCTTCTTGCAAACATATAAAAAGTAGAAATACAAGCTGGGCATAGTGTTGCATACCTTTCATCCCAGCACTCAAAAGGCAGAGGTAGGAGGATCATCATGTGTTTGGGGCCAACCTGAGACTACATAGTGAATTCCAAGTCAGCCTGGGTGAGAGCGAGACCCTACCTCAAAAACAAAAATTAGAAATACAAAGGATTATTGTAGAGTACTATAAACAATTATATTCCAACAAATTGGAGAACCTAGAAGAAATGGATAGATAAAACCTATCATAAGTGAATCACGAAAACTGGAAAAAAATCAGAACAGATAAGTAAAAACCAAGGAGATTGAATCTGTAACAGAAAAAAAAACTATCAAAGAGATGTCTAGCATCTGATGGCTACAATGGTATATTATTATGCCAGACATTAAAAAAAATGAATACCAGCCCTCAAATCCTTCCAAGAAGTTAAAGAATAAAGAATACTTCTAAGTACATTATACAGCCAGACAAGAGAAGTACAAGAACCAGGTACAGTGTACACACCTGCATCCTAGCCCTTGGGAGGCTGAGGAAGGAGAATTTTTGATGTCTGAGCTATATAGTAAATAGCAGGCTTCCATACCAACATAGTAAGATTCTGTCTTTTAAAAGCCTTTGACTCAGTGGTTTAGGTGTTTGCCTGCAAAGCCTAATGACATGGGTTCAATTCCCCAAGACCCATGTAAGCCAGATGCACAAAGTGGCCCATGCATCTGGAGTTTCTTTGAAGTGGCAAGAGGCCCTGGAATACCCATACATTCTCTCTCTCTCTCTCTCTCTATATATATATATATATATATATGTATGTGTGTGTATATATACACATACATATAGATAGATAAATATGTGTGTATGTATGCATCTCTCTGCTTGCAAATAAATAAAATATTTTTTTAAAACCTACTAAAATTTATCACCAATATCGTGAATGAACAACAATGCACATATCCTTGACAAACCACTGAACTAAATTCAGTAGCACATTAAAGGGCTCATTCACCATAATCAAATCATCTTTATTCCTGGAATGCAAAAATGGTTCATCATTCACAAATCTAAAGCTTACTTTCTATAGGACAATAGGCAGGATTAGACAATAATCTTCAGTGGACAGAAAGCACTAGTCTTTAACAAAATTCAATATCTTCTCATGATCGAAGATTTCGACAGGGCATGGAGAGATAGCTCCATGAGAAAGTACTTGGTATGCAAGCTTGAGGACCCGAGACTGGATCTCTAGCATCCATGTAAAAAGCCAGGCTAGTGGTACTTATCTGTGATTGTAGCTCTGGGGAGGCAGAAATAGGAGGGTCCCTGGGACTCTATTGGCAGCTACAAAATCAATGAGCTGCAGGTTCAACTGCCGGATTCTCCCCAACATTCCCCCACCAAACAAAGAAAAGATGGAGAGGGCTGGAGAGATGGCTCAGCGGTTAAGGCACTTGCCTCCAGTGCCTAAGGCCCTGGGTTCAATTCCCCAGGTCCCACATAAGCCAGACCCACAAGGCCATGGTGCGCTCTTTTCTCTCTCTCTCTCTTTCTCTCTCTCTCTCTCTCTGCTTGAAAATGAATAAATAAAATATTTTAAAAGAAAAGAAAAGAAAAGATGGAGAGCAGGTGAGGAAGCCATCTACAATAAACTGTAGTTTCCACATGCATGAACATACGCAGGCACACATGATGAACACACAACATTCACAACACAGGCACACGTGATGAACACACGACATACACAACACAGGCACACGTGACGAACATGCAACACACACAACACAGGCACACACAACGAACACACAATATACACAACACAGGCACACACAGGAGATCTCAACATATGCGTTGTTGTAGACGGCTTCACTTCACACAGAGAAACATCCAAACCAGACAGTTTATGGGAGGAAGGGATTTATTTCAAGCTCACAGATCCAAGAGAAGTTCCAGAGCTGGAAGAAGCAGCCGCCTCCATACATATAAGCGGAGAAAAACAACCAGACTGCTAGCAAAAACCAAAAGCAGCAAAAACAAAACCAGCAGCAAACAGCTGGGACCCCAGAGCTCACACTGTTCTCTTACAGGGTTGGGATGGAATTCAGTTCTGCTCCTAGTGACACCTTAGGGCTGGACCCCATGATCCACCTCCAGTGACACCTCCTCCAGCCAGGTGGGTGGAGATCCAAGTTACAAACTTTAATAACAAACCTGAGTATATGGGGTGATATATTCATACTACCACATGTGTATTGGTTAAGTTCTTGTGGCTGAGACAAAATATCTGGCAAAAAATCAATTTAAAGGAGTATCATAGTCAGCCACATGTGGCTGGGATGAATCTCCAACCCAGACACAATTTTGGGGAGGAAAGTATTTATTATTGAACTAACAGATCCAGGGAAGTTAAGGAAACAGGCTGGCTCCCTTTCACAGATCCAAGCAGAGAAAGAAACCCCCACCAGCACCTCAAGCAAGCAAGCACATTGTGACACTGTAATTCACAAAAAGCAGCACTGCCAGACCTGGGGTTCTGGCTTTTCTTTTGCATATAGATCCCTAGTACTTTGCATCCAATTTAGAAAGGGCCAGTCCCCAGGAGGCTAGGCCAAAGTGACACTTCCTCCAGCCAGAAGCCTGGAGACAATTCACAATTTAATAAACATAATCATAATAAATTCTATTGGGGGACATTTGCTCAAACTATCACAAGGAGGAAGGATGTATTTCAGTTCAAAGTTCCAGGTTCCAGTCCATCATGGTGGGAAGGCATGGTGGCAGGAGCTTGAGGCAGCTAGTCACATTCAGTCCACAGTGAGGAAGCAGAGTGATGAAGGCTGCTGCTCAGCCAGCTCTCTCCTTTCCTACAGTCCAGGACTCCAGATATGGAATGGTGCCACTCACACCTTAATTACCTTCCTTAATCAAGATACCCTCTCACAGACATGCTAACCTAATCTAGTTAATTTCTCATGGGTGATTCCAGAGCCTCACCATACAAAGGCCATGTATAACTCTATAGAAAGCATCGTAGGGAAAGGTGAAATGTTAAACATGCGTCCTCTATTATTAAGAAAAACAAAGATATCCACACTTGCTATTCCTATTCAACATAACACCAGAAGTCCTGACTAGCAAAAACAAACTTAGAAAATAAATAAAAGGCCCAAATCAGAAAGGAAGGTAATATTTGTAGATAGCTTGGTCTCAAATATAAAAATCTCCTATTGTGAAGCAATTCCTTCAGACTGAAATATCCTCCTCCGAGGGAGGGGCAGAGCTCTGGAGACTCAAGAGGTCAGGCCTGGAAGAGGGGAAGCGTAACACTCACTCAACCACTTCCTGTGGTTAGAAGAGTGGTAAACCACTATAGAAGGGCAGACTTTGACCAGTATTGTGTGGCCATTGAAAAATTCCCTCCCAAGGGAAGGGAGGAAGCTCAGGAGACTCAGGACAAGACTAGGAAAACAGTTGCCAGACGAGCCTGGCCCCAAGGCCATCTATAAAGAAAGGGGAAACAACTGCCCCAGCGCTTGCTGGTTAGGCCACGTAGCTGGATTGGTGAACTCTAGGTTCAGTGAGAGACCCTGTCTCAAAAGAAACATGGAGGACTGGGCGTGGTGGCACACGCCTTTAATCCCAGCACTCGGGAGACAGAGGCCACCCTGAGACTCCATAGTGAATTCCAGGTCAGCCTGGGCTAGAGCGAGACTCTTCCTTGAAATAAAACAGAAAATAAAAGAAACAGAGAGTGATTGAGGAAGACATCCAATGTCAATCTCTGACCTCCACGTACATACATACACATGTGGACACGCACCCAACACCCCACATAAAACTTTTTGAAAAACACGCAAGACATAAGACAACCATCACTGCTGAGGAGGTGGAATAAAGGAGCTCCTGAACGAACGCAGCTGATGCAAGTGTCAGCTAGTGCAGCTGCTATGGGAAGCTACCCATGGAAACACTATGATTCAGAGGAGAGAAGTCAGTGTGTCAGAGACCACTGCACTCCCATCTTCCCACCGTGTGGAGTCAGGTGACTGAGGGTAGATGTGGCACGTGGGAAGGGACTTCAGGATTCACAGCAACACGAATGAGTCCGAAGGATGCTGCAATGGTTTGCATATTAAATGCCCTCAGACACTCATGGGCATTAATCCCCATTCGTGGTACTCACTGTGATCGCAGAGCCTTTCTGGAGGAAGTGTGTCACTGGGGTCTGGCCTTGAGGTTTTATAGTCCAGCCTCATTGGATGTTGTCTTTCTACTTCCTCCCTGCTGATATGACTCCCGCTCCCTGCTTCTGCTCTGCCTTGTCTGCCATGAGGAAATTTCCTGTCCGAACTGTAACCTGAAATAAACATGTTCCTTCTCTAAGCTGCTTCTGGCCTGGTCTTTTGTCTCAGCAAAAAAGCAGCTGATATAGACATTTAGTAAAATATGGGAGGTATTAAAAAAGATAGAATACTGGGATTTCATTGACATGTGGATTTTAAAAAGGTCGACCTCAAGGAGCAAAGCACATTGGAGAGTGAGAAGTGAGAGAGACAGAGGGAGGACAGACAGACAGACCGCCCGCCCGCCCGCCCGACAGACAGACAGACAGACAGACAGACAGACAGACAGCAACACAGAGAGGCAAGAATGCTTCAGGAGGCAGATCCCAGCTGATCATCTTGTAGAAGCTGGCTGAGGACCACTGGAAGAATACCATGGAGCAGAAAGGAAGGGGACACCAGGGGGCAGTCACACCAGGGTCTGGACTGTGGTGCCACGAGGGAGCTGGCATCCCTTGGCACACATTGGGAGCACTTTCCTGATCCAGGTCTGTCCTGAGTTAGGTGCAGACGGCCAGGCCTGCTCTGGGACAGCGACGGGGTTGTTGGGAGACAGATTGGGTCACTTTGTGTCACCTGCTACAGAATTAGGGCCAGCTGCTGGGTGGCCATAGACATGCTCTTGGGGTCCAGAAAGGGCCTCTGTGGTGGCTGGCTTACTGCCATGATTTAGAAGGTAGTTGGGCTCAGCCAGATGCAGGGCTGCCCTGGGGTCGGGGGGGGGGGGGGGATTTGACACACCGCTCCCTTGATCACCACAGGCTCAGAGTGGACATGACCCCAGCTAAGCAGGGTAAGCTCTGCCCCAGGACCTCTGGGCTTCAGCCCGGGGTCCACTTTCCCAGGCTGACCCAGAGGCTGAGGGCTCTGTGGGCGGCAGCGGTGACCCAGGCTCACCCTGGGGAGGGGGGCAGTCACGTCTCCCGTCTGGCCCAGTTGCCCCCCTTGGTGACTATAATTGGCAAGACCACAAGGAGGGTTTTGTTGACCCCTCAGCAAGGGCAGCACTTGGTGGGGGAGCTGTCCCTTTCATCTCCCAGGTCCCCAATTACTCCTTTCTCTCGCCTGGTTCAAGATACTTTTAAATAGCAAGTCAAAGCCTGGGAGGCCCGGAGGGCCTAGAGACTGGGGACACACAGGGCCTCTGAGATTGCTCACAAAGGGCTGAACATTTGCCTCTGGACCTGGGAAGAAAGAGGCTCCACTGAGGGTTTAAAAATAGATGCCTGCTCTGAGATGGCCCGGCCCTGGCCCTGGCCCTGGCCCTGGCCCTGGCCCTGGCCTTGGCCCTGGCCTGGCCCTGGCCTGGCCTGGAACGCCTCCTTGAAAGGGCCCTTTGGTCCCCTTGCCCCAGAAGCCTACCTGAGATTTCTCTGGAAAAGCCAGTTAGACAAATGGGGTGGAGGACATTAGCTAGCAGGTTCTTTCAAGTGCCCTGTCCTGGCCTCCACGTTTCCTGGAACTTCCTTCCCTTCCTTTCCACCTGGGGACCTCTTCTTGACCTGACCAGGCCATCTTCATCAGTATAGACAGGGTAAAGGGCCTCCGTCTGTGTGCCCTGCCCCGTGGTTCCCAAACTGCACTGGCTCTCTTGCATGGTTCCTGGGTGCTCCTGAGTGATAGGGCTCCATCTTTGAGCCCATCACAAGGCCTGGCACTGAGAGGAAGGGAGCAAGGAATGCCTGGGAATTCTAATTTAAATCCTTCCCCAGCCTCTGGCCTCCTTTCTCCTTCCTTCTCTGCTTGAGCCTTCATGTCTGGCCCACTCACGATGCTTCAGCAGGAGGGACAGTCTGTACCCACAGGTGTTGGGGACAGATGTCTCCGCCAGCACAGGGACCAAGAGACCTGATAATGACCAGCATCTGGACTTGGAGTGAAGTGTGAGTCTCTTCACTCTCAGCTTTCTTCCAGGCAAGACAAGGGGGTGGCCTGGAACCTTGCTCTCCCTCCTTCCTGTGAAGCTATAGTTCAGTCAGTCCTGGCGCCTCCACCCTGGAACTCTCAGTGAGCTTCTCTCCCTAAGTGCTGAGATGGGACTTACTAGGGAGAAGAGTTTAAAGACGTGACTGTCAAGGACCAAATCTTGTCATCTGCAACCTGACCTTGGGCCAACCTGACCTCTCTGAGTCTCAGTTTTCTGATCTGAGAAATGGGGCTGCATCTTCCCTCTGGGCTGTTGGGAGAAAATGAGGCTGTGAATGTATTTTGTAAACACAGGTGAGCAACTCTTCGTTGCATCTCAAGAGATTCGTTTTCTTACACTTAGTTTGTGACTTTGAAGGATTGAAAAGGCTCAGAGATCCTGTCAATTATCCAGCCTGGGCCAAAACCTTGGGAGGGCATGACTCCTGCCCATCTCCCTTTCCCCTGTTTTCATCTATCCCTCCATCCACCCACCTAACCAACCATTATTCCATTCTTTCATCCAGCCCTTCTTCCACCTAGCCATCCATCTTTCCTTCCATCTAGCCAAATATTAAAAACACCATAATAACCACAGCAAGATGAGAAATAATCATTCCATCTTCCACCCTTCCTTGCAACCATCCGTCCATCTCCTTTCCTCCCTAACTCCGCTTATCCCTACCTCTCTCCTTCCCTTTGATATTCGTCTCACCGTCATCTCCTTCCTCCTCATCTCCATTGTTATATCTCTTTCTCCACCCACCAACTCATCAGTCCGGCCATCCATCCGTTCCTCCCCTTTCTTTGCAACCTTCACAAACACTCCCTTAGACTGAGTTAGCTCTTCCAGTTCTGCTATGGGAGATCCCTTAGAGAATCCCAGGGTAGAGAGTGGGGTGCGGAACCCATAGTGGAGGGGTTATGTTGTTCAGCTCTTGATAGGGGAGCTGCAAAATCAATCAAGGGATGACATGGTCCTCAGGGACAGACCACATGCTCCCCTGCTGCCCAAAGGCCTAGGGAATCGGAGAATCTGAGCCCATAACCATCCTGGTGTTCCTACTGGTGGGCAAAAGGCCGCCTTCACACTGACTGAAAGTTAATTCCCATCGTGACATAGGATTCCTAAACTCAAAGACTAAGATAAAAACATCTTAACAACAGCAGCAAGGAAAAAAAAATGCCAATCCCCAGTGCCGGAAAAAAAAAAAAAATGAGATGCTGTCGCCTATGTCTAGATAATCGTAAGATTTATCTTCTTGTGCTCATCGCTCCTTCTCTATTTCATTTACGGAAGATTTTTAATAAAAAAGAGTTGATAAAAATCAAAGCAACATAATCAAAACAGAAAAGTTTGACATTTATAGATGTTGTTTATTACTTTAGTGTTTTAGAGTATTAAAAAAAGCACACTAAAATTAGTTTCTTATCAAATGTCAAATTTTCATCAAGTTTGTGCCCACAAACTATTTCGACTTTGTTCCTCCGAAGGAAGTTGTATGTGTCGGGGAGACTGTGGGGGAGACTCCCCGAAGACATGCACTGATGTGTGTCCTGCGTCACCCCTCTACTGAAAATATTAACATGCCATGTTGTCTCACAAAGAACCTTGGGAAGAAGTCAGCTTTTTGGTTTTTTTCCACAGACATCTGTGGCTGTTGTTGTGTTTCTCACAAAACAAACACAAGTTAGAAACCATTGGGAGAAAGGCCCTTTGACCTTGACCTCTCCAGGTTTCTCCCAACCAGCCTGTCAACCTTGAAGGAGGCCATCTCCTCATGTACATTAAAGTAAAATGCTACTGATGCTTCTAGCAGCAGCTCGGGACAAAGCCAAGGGCAGGGTGTCAGGCTGGAGTCTGGGGGTGAGGAAGCGCTAAAGTTGAAACCAGTTCAAATAGGAGTAAACCAGGGTTTCAGTTGTCCTGGAGGGAGGTGTGGTCCCTGGGACAGCAAACATGGAGCCTCCTAGAGCTAGGAACAAGTCCCTGGTATAGGAGCCAGGTGTCCACGCTGGGTACTGATGGGGTTGGGGTTGGTGGTCTTAGTGGTGGGGCCTGATGGCTCCCCAGTGTCTGATCTAGAGACAGGAGAAATAGAGGAGGTGGACCTGAATGAACTTGTCCATGGCAACCTCTGGATGTGCCCCAGGTTGCAGCTCCATCCCCTAAGTCTTAGTTTCCCAAAGGCTTGCCCTCCTCAGCTCTTTCTCATCTGTCTACAAGCAATGAAAAGCCAGCCTGTTGGTCTCCAGGCACCAGTACTTGTCCTTCCCACCTCTGTGGTCGCCTCTAGCCTGGAGATGCTGCAAGTCTGTGGCTGAACCACAGTGTGACCCCAGACCCTGTCTTTGAAGGGGGCTCTCCTCCTTTGCATTGGAGACTCAGACTCAGCTGTGATTTCTGATTCTCCCTCCCTCCCTCCTCCATGGTGTTCCCTCTTGACTCTCTGGCCCAAAGGCAAGGCAGTGTTTTAAATTCCAGAACCTTCCAGAGAAGGCTGTGCATCAGACAGCTGGTGATGGAAGACAGAGACGCAGCAGGGCCAAGAGCGGAGGCCTTCACAGATGGTTAGAGGAGGGGCAGGGTGATGCTACTCGCCTTGGAAACATCATGGAAATGTCTTCCTGGGAAAGTCATGTGATTGAGGCATGGAGAAAGAGGAGCCCCCAATCCCAGGACAGACAGTCAAGGATGGGCCTGGGTCCCCAGGCTGTGTCATATGACACCACATGGAGAGAGCATTAACCCTTTACGAGGAGAGCCCTGAAGGCTTTAACCACCCTCGCGAGGCCCCATGTCTCCACATTTCATGGGGATTCAGTTTCCACCTCATGAACCCGGAGCCATACTCAGGCCAAGGTCACAATCTCCTAACCGCCACACCACAGGCCCCTTCACTCTGCACACTGGCTCCCAGCCCTTGGTCATCTTTGATGTTCAGAATGGAATCCCATCCCTTCCCCCTGTGAAGCAAAGTCATCCTTGCTGTTTAGATCTAGTCGGGTCAGCGGCTGGGAGAGTAAAGTACTTGCTGTGCAAGCATGAGGACCTGAGTTCAAATCCCAGAACTCACGTGTCTCTCCTCGTGGACCCTGGGAGTTGGAGATAGGAGAATCCCCAGAGGAAGCTGCCTAGCGGACTAGCCAAATGGATGAGTTAAGAGACTATCTCAGAAAATTAGGTGGAGAGCACTCAAGATCAACCTCTGGCACACACACACACACATGCACACACATATATACACACACACATGCACGCACACACACACACATGGAAGTTGGTTAGGTCAAACGTGTCTCTTTAATGCCACTAAGAGTCAGAGACCCTATTCTTTCCACCTAGGACATTCTGCCCAGATCCAGGCCCAGTCCTGCCTGCTGGGGGCAAGATCTGCCAAGAGGGGCTTTGGGGATGCAGAGCAGACAGTTACACAGAGACTCAGTACGACTCAGGTGGAGGGGAGTTTGGTTGGTTTTGCTACAGACACCCACGCTGGCCTCAGAGCTGTGAGAGGATGAGAGCCGTGTATCTGTACCCAGCCCACTTGGGGCAAGGTGGGATCTCTGGGAACAGGTCCCTGAGCCTCCACAGAGGGTACTTCGGGCTGGGCATTCAGCATCCTTTGAAGACTATTTCTGTGGGTAAACCTCTCCAGCCCAAGTGCCTGCCGGGGCTATTTTCAGATCAGCCATTCATCCCAGGACAGTCTGACCCTTGCAAAAACCCTCATTAAATTCTTCACCCACAGAAACCAAACACTCAGTGCTGGAGCACCTAGGCTTCCTGAAGACCCCAGATGCCCCTGACTATGTGGTCCCCTTGGGGCCCTTGCCCAAGGGCGGGAGGGATCTTAGATAGTCCCCGAGACACTGTCAGAGCCTCTTCCTCAGGAAACCAAGTGTCTTTCAAAACACTGGTCTCCACAGCCCACGGAGGAGGATATACAACTGATCAGGGATGGGGAGGGGGAAATTGGGGAATTCGGGATAACAACGCATTGTTTGCCCACTAAATAATGTAACTCATTATGGACAATAAATATATATTTAAAAAAAATAAAAAAAAAACACTGGTCTCCCGGGGTCTGTGAATATTCCCTCAGTGGCCTTGCACTGCAGCTGGACCCCTGGGTTGCCCCTGGAGGGGGGATGTTGCCAACCAGGGATTTGTCTGCCCAGTGCTTAAGGGCTTTGCTGCCAACTAAGAGTGTGGTGTTGGGGATCCCAAGCTGTACAACTCTGGTGTCCTGCCACCTCCTAAGCACCCGTGGGTCCAGTATCTCAGACCAGCTGGAATAGGGTCGGGTATGAGTTCCAGGGCATGCCACTCTGAGCCCCAGGACTGGGCTCCAGATTCAGTTCCAGCACAGGGCAGGGGATGGACTTGTCCCAGGGCATTTCCAGGACACCCCCAGTTAGCACCTAACATCCGCCTGCTGCCCTTATGCCAGATGCTCTAGTGGGGCTCCAGCCACTGAGCTCCTCCAGTCTGGGTCGGGAGCTAGCCCGATGCACTCGGTACTTTCCACCTGGGCAGTGCAGGATGAGTTTTATTCCCAGTATTCATGTAAAAGCCAGGCATGGTGGTGAACACATGTAACCCCAGGGCTGGGAAGATCCCTCCTGGGTCTCACTGGCAAGCCTCTCTCTCTCTCTCTCTCTCTCTCTCTCTCTCTCTCTCTCTCTCTCTCTCTCTGCGCTGGCCTGACATCTTCCAGGTCTCTCACCATCCTGGCCTCTACGTCCTGCAGAGTTAACATCTGGCCACTGATGTCTCCCCCTCATTTCCACCAAAGTGGGTTCTTGCAGCCAACCCTATGCAGGGTGCTTTGAGTCTTCCAGTCACTAGACCCCCTTTCAGAACACTTTGGGGTCTTCTTCATCATAGCACTTGCTTGGGGAGCCAGCATGAGGGTGGAAGATAGTCATCCATGGTCTGAGCAGCGTAGCAGGGCAGAGAGAGGCCCATGGCACCTTCCTGGCAGACTTGGGAAGGGGATCCCACAGAGTTTGCATAATGCTGTGTCTGCCCTCACACAGCTGGGTGCCTCTCCTCACAAAACCTGGTGCCTGAGGATTAAGGTTGAGGTTAGGCTCAAAGTTAGGGTTAGCATGAAGGTTAAGGTTACCATTAAGGTTAGGGTTACAACTGAGATCAGCATTGTAATAGTTTGAATATATATGTCCCCCATAGACTCAGGAGTTTTATTAAAGCTTGTAACTTGGATCTCCAGCCCCCTGGCTGGAGGAGGTGTCACTGGAGGTGGATCCTGGGGTCCAGCCCTGAAGAGTGTTTGGGGGCAATCGGATTTCCAGTGCAAATGTATGCAGAGAGGTCTAAACTGTGGCAGGGTCCCTACTGCTTACTACTCTTAGTGTTTGCTGCTTTTAGCTTTTATGGGCTTTTTGGTTGTTTCTCTCTGCTTGGGTATATAGAGGCAGCTTCTTCTGCCATTGATGGAATGCCCCCTGGATCTATAAGCTTGAAATAAACCCCTTCCTCCCCTAAACTGTGCCTGGTTTGGATGTTCATCCCAGCAACATACAGCTGTCTACAACAAGGGTTAAAGTTTAGATTAGGATTAAGGTTAGGGTTAGGGTTAAGATCAGGGTTTACATTAAGATTAGGTTTAAGGGCTGGAGAGATGGTTCAGCCATTAAGGTGCTTGCTTGCAAAGCCTAAGGCCCTGAGTTCAGCTCCCAGTGTCCACGTAAAGCCAGATGTACAAGGTAGTGCATGCATCTGAATTATGTTTGCAGTGGCTAGAGTCCCTGGCATGCCCGTCTTCTCTATCTACCTCTTTCTCTGTCTGTCTGTCTGTCTGTCTGTCTATCTGTCTGTCTCTCTCTCTGTCTCTCTCTCTCATAAATGAATATTTTTAAAAGCCTGGTGTGGAGGCACACACCTTTACTCCCAGCACTTGGGAGGCTGTGTTGGGAGGATTGTTGTGAGTTTGAGACCAACCTCAGACTATATAATGAATTCTAGGTATGCCTGAGCTAGAGTGAGATCCTGCCTCAAAAAAAAAAAAAAAAGACAAGATAAGGGTTAAGCGTAAAGTTCAAGTTAGGTTTCTGTGGCTGTATGTGGATGGGATTCCAGGCTAGTGCATTTGAGGGCAAGGTTCTGGTGAGAGAGGACCCTTCATTCTCTGGAAGCAATTGGCTTTGGGCCCCAAAGTGCTAGACAGCTTGCAGAAAGACAGTTCCAGATGGCTCAAGTGTTGTTTATTGTATACACGCCATAGATACTGTCCCGTGTTCAATTCGCCTCCAGTGCTGCGAGGAGAATCTGGATATGAGTGCTCCTCTGTGTCCAGGTTGGCCCTGTGCCCTGACAGAGCTTTACTCTGGGAATCAAAGGCCACTGAGCCCCTCCCAGCTGGGTCACAGCATCCACTTGCTCTGGAGCCCTTCTCAGTAGGTCTTGGGGCCCCCTGGGTCCTGCGTGTGTATTGTAGAACTGGGCAGACCTGGTCAAAGCCATACCCTGTCAAGACACTTGCTTTCTCGGTGTGAGGGTAATGGTGGGTTGGAACAATGCAAACTATTTCTCCCCAGTCATTGTGCAATGGAAGTTGAGCACAGGACAGTTTGTGCAGACCTATGGACCTTCCTCCTCCTCTTCCTATAATTTTGCAGACAGGGAAACAGAGATGCAGAAGAGGAAGGGGATTGAAAGGCTGTTCACAGCGAGCAAAGTCAAAGCCAAGAGGGCCAGCGCTCTGGCTTGGTGGCTCCGACTAGCTAAGGTATTAGTGCCCAGGATACCCATTCGAGGTGAGGCCGGGGCCCTGGGATACAATACTGAGTTATAGATTCTGAGACGGGCACCATGCTGTGCCGAACAGCCCATTCACTTTTGAGGCATCATCCCAAGTGACAGCAAATTCTCCAATGTTCTGGCTGAGCACCCCTTCCTGGGGCCCCTCCGCCCCTCAGCTCTACAGAAGTAACTTTTCTCCACTGCTCCATACAGACCCGGGGATGGTAGTTTTAAACCTCTCAGCCCAACTTTACCAACATCAGCCAGCTGCCAGCTTCCAGGACTGGGGGCTGCCAGCTCTTGAATATCCTTTTCGCCTCCCTGGATAGCTGGGTGTGGACCCTCGGGGGACCCCACCATCGGGAGGGGGAACGTAACTGACTACTTGCTGAAAGAAGGATGTTTCTCGTAAGTGAGCTCATTCTCTAAACCCAATGAGAGACTAATCGAGAAACACTTCATGGCTCTAAAGGCTTTAAGGAGGTTACTGGTTCTTATTAGATTATATACGTCCTGCCAGATGTCCGCAGAACACCAGCCGTCATAACTTATGTAACCGAACGTGTCAGTAACCATGTCCAGGCTCACATGGCAAATGTACACACTCTGCTAACAAGAGCTGACGCCTAAGGAGTCCTTCTCTGGCCCAGGCACTGTTTTCAGTCCCAGATCAGTATTAGTCACTGAATCCCCACAGCACCTGGAGGAAGGCGTGGCTGGGTCCCAGTTCCAGTAAGGCAGACACTGAGCCAAAGGACCATTATTTTCTATACATCAACACCACACACACACACACACACACACACACACACACACACACACACACACCCCAATCAC